>JANVCL010000007.1:19706838-19719221 GCA_026546855.1 Erythroxylum incrassatum | reverse complement strand
AACTAGTTTTGAAAAGAGTTTTCAAAAAGGGGTTAACAAAAGTTTAACACAATTCAACCCCCCTTCTTGTGCATTTACACTTTATTATTATTAACGATATTTACGTGTGATTCACTTCAACAAAGGCATAAACTAACAAAAAGACCAATGAAAATCATCATCTTTTCTCTCAACTATTTCAACTGGTAAGTGTGTCTAAATGCACTATTTTGTCCTGCATGTGACACTTCTCTTATGTGTTCTCTCATTGGGTTTGTTTTGTAGAAAATTGGAAGAAAGTTTAGGTTAACAACTTCAAAACCCCTTAATACTTTGGTAAATTTTCAACTACCATTTTATGTCGTTTTTGTGAATTTTGGTCATCCTAGTTGGTTTGCATGTTATGATTGTTTGGGATAATAATTGAAGTTGCATGAAAGGATAAAAATGGAGAAAATGTGGCTAAAAAATGATAAAAGAAGACGAGATAGGAGAAGAGGGGAGGGTGAAGAAGATAACATCTTTTAAAAATTTAAGTTGCATGAAGGGCCAGAATAGGAAATGTAAAAAGTAAAGGAGTAAATGTGGAATTTACTTCCAAGAAAGACATTTTGGTATTAATTGGATTGAATGAGGGTAAAATAGGAATCTTAATTAGTTAAGGGTATTTTAGTAATTATGGTGGTTAGGTTAGTAAAGATATATTTTTCTCTAATTGAGAATAGATTAGGAAAGAGAAAAATGTTAGATTATTAAGTGTATTTGAGTTGAAATTTTTCGTAAATTAGTGTAATAGAATTTTGTAGATTCTAGGTCCAAAAGTTTGATTAAGGAGGGACTATCAATTAGTTGAGTCTGAAATCAAGGTAAGGATAACTTTGGATTATACTCTTATAATATCGTACTGTTTTGTTGATAATAAATTATTTTATAGTGATTGATATTTTGAATTAATCATTAATTAAATTAATGATTAATAGTTACATACATTAATTATGTTTATTTTATTTATCAAATACTTAATGTAGTACAAGGTGATTCAATGTTATATTAAGGTGTGTTGCTTGTTAATTTTAATTAATGATTAATAGTTACATACATGAATTATGTTTATTTTTTATCAAATAATTAATGTAGGACAATGCGATTCAATTTTATATTAAGGTGTATTGTTTCTTAATTTGACAGTAAATGTGTTAATTAAATAGAGATTGGTTGATAATATGTTGTCAATAATTGGTGAAAATTGAGGATCGGCGACTTGCCTAGGATAAGCTACATTTGATGCTCATAAATTGATAGGTTGTTTAGAGAAGAGCAAGGGTGGCTATATTGGCCCCCAAATTCTTTTTCTTATTGATTAAGTATGATTTAAACAAATATTGAGGTCTTAATAGATTAATTTATTTTGAAGTTAATTAAGATGTTAATGTGAGTAAGATTTTATGACATGGGTTAATTGAATTAAAGTGTTAAAGTGGTAAGATTGCATGAGGGGCATTTTTGAAAGATCACTTAAGTTTAAAAAGACATAAGGCATAAATGGAGGGCAAAGGGGAAATTTTACTTTCATTAAGGGTATAAAAGGAGGAAGAGAAGTGTAGTCTTGTTCTAAGAACAAGAAGAAACGAAAATAAGGGGGAAAGAGAGAAAGAGTGTCATGGGTTGAGAGAAAGAAGAAAGTTAAGCTAGGTTTCAATTTTTCTTAGTTTTAAAGAGTGATTTTGAAGTTGCTCAAGAAGTGAAAAAGAAAGAGGAAGATTAGAGCTCCCATTAGAGCCAAGAAACTCATTTTTTGGTGAAGATTCAAGGTGAGTTTATGTTTAATTTTTTGAATTTTTGGAAGGGTTTTGGTTCAAAGAGCTTAGGAAATGCATAGGTTTAAGTATTCTAGGACCAATTTTATGCATATTTTTCTTTGGATTTTCCAATTTGAATTCCTATTGAATGGGAATTTTTGCCAATGTTGAAGTGAGGCAAGAGAGGCAAGAGGAGCAAGAGGAGAGGCATCCTTGAGCAAGTTTTCAAGCAAGGAAAATAAGGTGGGTTACACTTTTATAATTAAGTAATAAGCCATTAATATTTCTTTCAAGAAATGGAAATAAATGGTTTTCAACTACTTTATTCATATGCATTTATTGCTTTTTAAATGCTTTAAGAATGTGCTACATGTTTGTATATGAATTGTGTTATTGGGTTATGAAATGAATGGTGGAACTGATTTTGAAAGAATATTGGTTTTTGAAACGATATTATAGTTATGAAATCAAGTTTCGGAAATGTATCATTTTGGGCAATATGTTTACAAGATGTGAATTGCATGATTATGTGAGTTTGTGGTGGTCCCCTAAGTTAAGTCAAGTGCACTTTGACAAAAAGTTTCTCTCGCCTGCCCGCTAGTGGTATGGAGCTCCTTCATAGACTCCCCTAAGTTCACGAATACGCAAGACCATTAAGTGGGATTGCGATAGTACGTTCTGTTCACGGCTGTGCAGGACCATTATGTAGAAATGTGTAGTACGTTTTATTTTTGGATCCACCCAAACTATTTTGATGTGCTTATGTGTTCATAATATGTTGACAAGATTTACGCATACATGATTTGCATTATTGTGAATTTGGTTGAGAATTTGAGAAATATGTGCTTTATGAGTTCATGGCTACGCAAGACCATTAAGTGGAATTGTGATAGCATGTTCTATTCACGGCTACTCAGGACCATTATGTGAAAATATGTAGTACTTTCTGTTTTTGGATCCACCCAAACTATTTTGATGTGCTTATGTGCTCATGATATGTTGACAAGATTAATGCATACATGATTTGCATTATTGTGAATTTGGTTGAGATTTTGAGAAATATGTGCTTTATGATTCAATGTGAATTTTTTCAATGGAAATGAATATTTCAATGGTTTTGCTTGTTACCGATTATAAAATTTTTACCTACAAGCTTTAAGCTCACCCCTCTATTTCCGTCCTATCTTCAGGTGAAGAGCATGAGATCAAGTAACCAAGAGTTGAGGCATCACTCCACTTTTGCAATGTTTTTGTATTTTAAGCTAGTTTTGTAAAATAAGGCTTCAGTCGCATTTTTAGCAATTCTAGTTTATGTAAACTTCGTATTTTTGGATCATGATATATTGTGACTTGAAATACCCATTAAAGCTGTGTAAAACTCTTATCTTTTGATATTAATGAAATATGTTGGCATTTTGTCCATGACTTTCCAAGTTTTTACATTGCATTTTTTCCAGCTTTTCATAGGTGTAGAAATTGTGTTCTGATTTCAAAAAAAATTTACATTAATCTAGGCTGAATTAGACAAAGTTGTCTTATTAGAATTTGTAGCTTGTCTTTCTAGCGTTCCAATGATATAAAGAATGAAATTTTTGGATATCGGAAATGAGAAATATGACCATTATAAGTTGGTGATGCTGCATAGGATGTATATCAGGATAGCCATAGTAAATGATGAGATGTAATTAAATGTGATGAATCAAATGAGTTGAGATTTGAGAGTTTTATGAGATCAATTTGGTAGTTAAATTGTTAAGAAGTGATATTACATTATAAGAGGTGAATTTGGGAAGGTTATAAGTGAAAGTGATGTTAGGATGGATGTATGAATCATTGGAGAGGCTTTTGAGGGGCTTAGGTATCACCTATGTCCGTTAGATCGATAATAGGTCCGTTAAATGGACCTTCTTGGGTCTGTAAGGACCCCCAGCCTCGCCTATGTCCGTTAAATGGACATTAAGTCAGTTAAACGGACGTTCACGGGACTGGAACCCTGTGTATGTCTGTTAGGTGGAGGTGTATGTCCGTTTAACGGATATACACTGTACACTTTCGGAAATTTGTGTTTTTGACCTCTAAATGATAGAATCTCTCTTTGGAGTCTTCACAAAAGTTGTAGATATTGAAATCCTCTTTGAAACCGTCCTAAGAAGACCTTAATCTGATGTCTCTAGAGAAAGTTATGCTAATTGTCCCAAAACAGGTACAATAAGATTTAGAGTAAAACCATGTTTGATTCTTTTGGCCATAACTTCATCATCCGACCTCAAAATGAAGTGATTCAGAAACCAATAAATTCCTAACACATTTTCCTATCTCTCTTTAAAAAAATTTAGCCTTTGGTATTGATTTGAAAAAGATTGGTGGAAGGAAAGTGAGAGAATCAGTTGGAAGAGCATGAATTGGTTATGAACATAGGGATTTTTGGGATGTTATAAGAATGAAGAAGAACTGATGATGGCTAATAAGGGTTCATTGAAATAACCCTACAGGATATTATGCTCACGGTTTATGACTCCGGATATTGAGCTCCGAAATGGGGTTTAACAGGTTAGGTATCTGTCCGTCGAGCAGATAACATGGCATCCTGAGTCCCAAGGATGTCTTGTTCCCATCATTAAGTACCAGTGTGGTACCTGGATATCCTGAGCCTTGGGGATATCCTGTGCCGATGGCTAGGTACTAGAGTTGTATCGAGGTATCAAGAGATATTGAGATATTGAGGTACCTGTGTCGATTTTTATACATTTAATTACTACTCCACTTGGTAAAAGATTATGACGAGATGAAATGAATCGGCACAACATTGAATGTAAGCCTACTACGTTAAGCAGGGCCCAAACAATTCAATTAATGATAGAATAAAGCATAAATGGTAGTTATAAATTAATATTTATGATAATCATTGTTTGGTAAAATTTTTGATATGTTTGATAATTGTTTGGGTTAGACTGAGCAATGTTGTGTGTATTTGTATTATATGTATGTTTTCATCAGTGGATTAAGTTTTATAATTATTTATTAAGTTATTTAGTTTTAAGGATACGGTCGGTTATTCTTATTTAGTAGGCATCTTACCCTTTGCCATTAATTTTTTAAGGAGATCAAGTGATTATTGACAACTCCAATGTACGGGACTGACAGAGTGGAGTTTAGATGAGGCTAGGAGATGAATGAAGTAAAGTTATTTGATTGTGTATATATGTTTTAACGTGACAGTTTGAGTAGTTATGTTGTATAAAATATTTTTATGTTTGACAAACAATTCTCTCTTTTGGAACTAATGAGGAATTTAATGATTAATGGTATGTTTTGAGAACTATTTGGATAATTGTGGTTTAACAATTTTTGGGATCGTCGCAGCTCCGTGGGAGAGTGTTGCAGATAATGGTGGAAAGTGGTGGGGATGGTGGGGTTGATGGAGGTGTACATATAGTTAAGATTTATTATATATAATCAGAATTAAAGTTTTTTAATTTCTATGAGGCCCTTTAATTCCCATTTTCTGTAATGGAAGCCATATCTTCATGGATATCTTGGGAAACTTCAAAAGTCGAGCATTATACGCTTGCTTTGGAGCTCAAACTTAAGGTTGGTCAATTCATGAGCATAGTAATTAAAGCCAGTTAAACCCTTCACTATATGCTAATTGGTATTGAGGCCTCACCTAAGCATGACAACAATAGTTTAAGCTTTGACTGCTGATTTGGGTAGAATTCGGGTCTAGTTAAAAAATTTGAAGTTTTAGATTGAATTTTGAGTTCAGGAAAAAGTTGAGCCATTGTCAAGCCTAGTCTCAACACTGCCTCTATCGTAAGAACTTCAGAATGAAGTGAATCACTAATCTCTAATCAAACATCTGTGTTTTGATATTGGATTCCATTGGTACTACTATTAATAATGTGAAAAAACTACTACACATGTACAAGCAAACAGGCTTGGATAGGCTCACTTATATTCTGCAGAGAAATATAAATTGAGCCATCCAGAACAGGTGATTCTTCTTATGACACTTCTGCAGGCATTCAGGACATTATATGAACAAGTTGGTATTGAATGGATTTATGCCATCACCTAAACGAACCTGTAAGAATCGATCTTTAAGAACGCTAGTTTCTAGATGTAGCGCAATTCATTTGAAGCTAGTGCTTTTGTTACCAATGACAGAAAATCATCGTATTTACAGATAGGAACAGTGACTGATGCTATTTATGCTGTTCGGGCAATCAAACTGGCAATACACTGCTTATGCCTCCTCACTCCCTTTCAATGTCTACTAGTGGTCTACTGTACTTTGATACTTTCCTTTCTCCTGCATTGGCTTTTTATTTCCAGGCGATCTCCACTGCAGGGAATTCTAGAGGCAGTTAAAGAAGGTAAGAAAAATTCAGAAGTTTGTGTGTTTTTTACCATTCTGTTACGTCCTAATAAATCAGCAGACTTGCTCAAAAATGGTGGTATGGCAAATTATTAATTTGGACTTGCATTCCCAGACATTGATAGAAAAGTCATCCTCTCTGTACTGCATTTGATGTGGTTCACTTAAGTCATCCAAGAAATGCAATCAGCATCAAAGTTTCAGGAGTGTTTTCCTTTCTTTTGCTCAGCCTTTTTTCTTTTTCAGATTGCTAAGAACAAAACTTTCAAAGTAATGTAAATCTTCTGCACGTAGATCAGAAAAAATGCCGTCTGATAGTTTTGAATTCCTATGCTCCTGAAAGAAAGTGATTACAAGTGTGGTCCTCATCGGTACTGCGGGTCTTGCCATGCCTAATTAGGAGGTTCAGCACCGTCACTTCCTCGTGGCAGCCTTCTTCGTGGATAAACAATCAACTGTTGCTCCAATTGCCTCAATTGATGGCCGGCCATTTTGGGAAAGGGATGCTCAAGTGCGGATTTGTCTTCAGTATCTTATTGGTTTGCCTCTACGGGGATTGAGTTTCAGCTAGCTTAGGTCTCCCATTTGGATTTTTTGCTCTTTGGTATGATTCTGGTTGAGCTTATGTGTTCTGTTGTTGAGTGGTCATAGATTGCTCCATCTTTAGATACAGAAAATCCTAAGAGTTTTATCATGGATTGTAGTGTGGCTAGTTGCTATGTATTAGCTGCTTGTGTCCTCCGTGGCCCTTGTGCATGAACTCTTTGTACATATCTTTGTTTCATTTATAAATTTTTCTGACTTACCGGGAAAAAAAAAAAAGAAAGTGATCATAAGACACCCACACAATGAAGTGCAAATACCGGTACGCTGATAAATATTAAGATTCGGAAAGACAAAAAAGATCAAGCCTTTCCTAAAATATTGATACAAGTCAAACAAACATGAAAGCTACAGAATATCAAGTATGGTAGGGTACCCCAGGCCCGCCCTTGTATTCGAGCTTTAATTGAAGAAGGTAAGAAAAGACTAAAGGAAGCCTAACTTTGACAAACTACTCATTTACAAGAAGTATGAAAACATAAAATTATACATCATAAATCTGCCGAATCGACAGCAGAAAAAAAATCTCTGAGAGTCTCTTCACATCAAACTATGCTTACAGGATGGCTATACCTGCAACTTAGAGCTTTGCGAATGCACGTCGCTTATCCATGAAATCCTTCACCGTGACTTTTTCATAACACGCATTAGAGCCGAAAATACTTTGAAAACATTATTAATCTTAGTCCATCTTTTCTGAGCCTTATCAACGGCTGCTGTACTGCGCCCAAAGATGAAGTGATCAACAGCACTTTGTAAATCAGCTGTTGCTTCCAAGCCAAGGTTCTGTGATGGAAGATCCGAGTCAAAATATCGCAGACTGTCCTCACTACAGAAAGCCTGACTTAGGGAATCAATATCACAGATGAGGGGATTTGAGACTTGGTCCGAGAAGCTCAAAGTTTGACCATATCTAAGATCCATATTTTCGATACCATGCAGTGTATAATCATCCATAGAACTTGCACCCCCAACAGAATACATGTTAGGAGAAGATGAGCTTGGATGTTGATAATCAAATCCATCGATTCCTGATGATGATAAAATCTTGCCTCCATCAGAATTCTCTTTCAAGGATGTGCTCGAAGTGTAAGAAATATCAGACAATTGTAAGGAGCCATTTGAAAGAGAGGCTTCGTCGTCAAGAGACAAGACATCCTCCCAACAATCAAATGCTGTAATTGCTAGCCTTTGAGCTTCAACCTAAAGGCAGATTGAACATAAGGAGCCAGAATTAACAAGAAAAAAGATGTACGAAACACAAATCTAAGTCAAACGAAAAATTGAGTTTATAAGAAAAGCGTGCCTTCTCAGTATCAGACAGCTTATCAATAGGAACACAGTCGCATCCCGAAAGTAGTCCTACGACTTGTCCCACAACATTGAAGACAACACCTGTTTTCTGCTGAGAACCAGGAGGACAGTACAAGTATAATTTTTTGTCTATGACACAAGTCCTAGCATGTTCCACAGTAAGTTCCCACATTTTAGCAGACATGCCTGTGCCAAGAATCTGCATTTATCTTAATAAGTCAAGTCACCATACTATAAAAGCATATGAAATGTATAACTTTTTAAGCAATGACAGTTGTCCAACCATTCAAGTAAACATAATTTGAGATGAAAAACAAATATCAACTATAAATGGGATTTTGTAAGTAATATCAGAAGAGTAATTTTTTATGCAGTTATCTATATCTTCTAACAAGGTAAACCAATTCTAGAATCACTCATCCAACAGACTAAACAAACAGCCAATCATAATCGTAATATGCATCAAGGCCTTAAATGACAAAGCGAGTGTTAAAAGTATTATATGCTAGAAATGAACAATTTTAGAAAATTCATACATGGCGCAGTCTTGGAGGATTCAGAAACAGTTGGGTCAGGAAATCCTTCACTGTCTTGATATTCTCCCTAGACAATCGTCTATGGAAAGCTCCATCTTTCCCAATCTTTTCTAATCTCCACACTTCATCAGAAAGTGACGGAGGATGGTGCTTCTTGTATACTGCAGGATAAATGACAATGGTCACACACTGGAACCACAAAATATTTATTCTCTTTCTCAGGTTTGGTATTCTGATTTCTTCTTTGGATTGGCATGGTAAATGTCAAAAATCAATTAATTCATGGTCTCATAATGACAGAAAACATGAAGTACAAATTATGTATTGAAAAGTTATAGTACGTAAAAAACAAGTACGCACATTCCCCTCGATGATCCCTGACAACGAAGGACTCAGTCTTGGCCTCTTGTATTCTTGAGCCGTCAAAATTTTCAACAATTTTTGCCCCAATTCTGAACTTGCGGCTCCTTGTCCAGCTTGAATTATCTGTAAACGAAACCTCACCAACAAAACCAATCCCCTCTTTGAGATTCAGAAGCACTTCTCCCATAAGTAGGGGTTTCTTTCCCTCCCGCTCTCTGACAACGTTATTCTTGAACTCTTCGTGTGTCCAATTTTCACCCTCCTCACTATCAAAATCACCCTCAAGAACAACAATTTCCACAGTCGCAGAAGATTCAGGACCAGAGCTAACAATTTTCCCAGTAAATGTATCAATCAAGATTACTTTTAGAGAACCTTCATCTCCTTCAATTCGTGCTCCAGTGAATATTGGAAGAGAAAGGTTGTTTGGGAAGTGCAATTTCAAGCTTTTCGATTCTGAAGAATTTACATCTTTTCCACTGTTTCTGATCAAGGAGGTGAAACATGAGACACACAACCACATTGCAAGGTTACTGAATATTGCAAATTTGACATAACACACTGCATTCTCACCCTCCATCAAGAATAATGGAAATGAAACAAGCATATATAAATATATATGCGTAATTATATACAAATAGCATTGTTTGTTACCTTTTCAAGTTGACAAAATGTCTTCTCAGAGCTGATTCCACTTCCTCTTTTACCTGTAAAAATAATATCAGAGGAGTACCAACAATGATATCATAACTTGAAATTCTATTGACATCAACAAACTCAAGATATGATAGCTGTTCAACCATAAAAAGTAAAATGTTACGCTCATGAATGAGCAATAATTCATTTACACAAGATCTTCGATCTTAGAAGTAAACAATTTCATAAAAATGTTCTTTAACAGGAAAACTTTGGTTATGACTCTTGTTAAGGGATCCTTTTACTATTTAATTCCTTTGCAACTCTTTGTCGTTTCATACTTATGCTGTTGCGTTGCTGTATGTCAAACTTTCATAGCTTGCATTCCACATTGGTCTAAGATTTCTGATGATTAATTTTCAAAATTTGGCATCAATCTATGTTGCATCCCAAGCTCACACAAACAAGGTTCAACAGCTGGAAATGGCAATATTGCCAAGAACGATGTGATCATTTGTTAAGAACACATATTGATGGTTAAGAACATACAGTGTTATCATTTGTTAAGAATACATACTGGGACAATTTTTGTATTATTGAACCCCTAAATATTTTTCAGAAGGTCAAGCATAAACTTCCTACTTTCCCTTTTCCGAAGAAACAAAATGCAGAAAAGAGAGGAACAAAATTATCCAACAATACACCCCTTAACTCTATTTGGTAGGTGGCTTGTTGAATGTTGCTGCAAGACAATACACACATACCACTCTTCGAATTAATGGCTCGAGAAAGTGCTGAGCTGCTTCCATCTTCATCACCTCCTGAACGACACTATAAATAATTGAGAAATAGATTAGAAGCCATCAAGAGTGGGAGGATGCATAACCACAAATTTTGAGGAAAAGGAGCTTAACCCTTGTAAAATACTTAGCCGTCACATTGCCTTCCAAATTCAACGCATTTCAGAAAAGAAGGCAGCTGATAAAATACCGTCGTAAAAGCACAGTAATCAACAATTCAAACACAATAGTAAAAGGTGCCCAGTCAAGTTTTCTTTATTGTTTCGTTTCCACATTAACGACCCCAACTAAGTCCCGCTTCCATTGATAAATTCCAAACGCATATATCAAACTCAGGTCAACAATACCATCCAAACTTTCCTGTTCGATCCATTTCATTGAAAAACGATTAAAGCTTAGAAAAAAAAAGATCAAACAAAGCCTACCTTCTCCATGTGAATCTTCTCTTTTTCTCTTCATGACTATTCCCTTCTGGACGAGCCTTTCCTTCCTCCGGTTGCCTCTTCTGCGACATTATAACAACTTTTCCAACCACGAAGAACAACAACAACAACAACCGAAACACTATCCGCTGTTGATTACAGTAATAGTAACAAAGATGGTCACGAACAACCCCACCACCATCGCCAACGACAAGAGCCAAAGAGACCAACATGCGCCAGCACACCAAGAATATGTAAAGGTGGGAATATATAAAGAAAAGAGCAGGAAACGGTGCGAAAGAGAACGTTAATGAATGACTAGAATAACGTTAATGAATGACTAGAATCCAAAACAGCTTTTTCTGGTACAGGCAGCTTATCGTGTTGTGGTTGTATCATGTACATACACGTACATGTGTATAAGCGTCTTCCTAAGCACTTATCCATTATCGGAGCTTGGTCGCATCTGATCCCTCCTTCGAACCATTTTTCGTCGTTTCAGTTTCCTGAAATCGTTCAGAGTTAGAGCACGCTTTCTGGTAAGAGACGGTGGGTGGGTCCACAGAAAGCGCGTTGTAGGGTCACTTCTTACTATTTATCTTATGTCAAGTCTCGACTCGTCTATCTTTTCACGCGTTTCGTTTACATTGTTTTTCTTTCCGATTTCCAAAATGCAGCCTAAAGGTATAAATAAATAAATAAAAATTTCAAACGTTGATTTAATTATAAAATTATTTAATTTTAAAATTTTAAAATTTTTAATACAGTTTTTTAATTAATTTATTAATTAATCACTTAATTTTTATAAACTAAAAACTTATTATAAACTAAAATAAATCAATTAAATTTTATTCTTAATTAAACTTTAATCTTTTCCAAAAATAATATATTTTAATTATATTTTAAATTTTTTAATTTTATTCGATCATTAACTCATTTTATTACTATTTAATACCTGTTAAATTTTTTAAATTTTAAATATCTTATTTTACTATCTTACTTAATTAACTTTTAAACCAATTTTTAAAACAATAATTATTATACGAGTTAATGAATATGCGATACTACTCTTGGTGGAAAACCCCGTAAAACTGAGCACAATATGTCACTAACTTTACATAAAGTAATCTCGTGTCAATATAATTGATTAACATGCCCTATAAAATTATTATCACCGTGTAGGTAATGGTCATGTTTGGCAAACAGTTGATCGTATTAATTGTAAGCTGATTCTATCAGTTTATTTAATCA
This sequence comes from Erythroxylum incrassatum, assembly GCA_026546855.1. Lineage (NCBI taxonomy): Eukaryota > Viridiplantae > Streptophyta > Magnoliopsida > Malpighiales > Erythroxylaceae > Erythroxylum > Erythroxylum incrassatum. The sequence goes on along the minus strand of JANVCL010000007.1, from coordinate 19,707,140 downwards.
GTGAATTGTATTGACTATTTGTTAAAGATGTTTGGTAAAATTAGTTGTTTAATATTAACTGTTTATGTGTAAAATGACTTATAAAGACATGACTTTAAAAAAAATATAAGAGTATGAATATTATATATCTTAGTATTTCGTTGAATATTATTATAAGAATTTAAATTTTAGATATTTAATTCTACAAAAATTAAATTTATAAATTTAATAAAAAACATAGAATATTTAATAACAATATTAATAATATTTTTATTATTAAATATTAAATATCAAAAAACTTAATAGTCTAATTAATTGAATCA
>JANVCL010000007.1:19680713-19691816 GCA_026546855.1 Erythroxylum incrassatum | reverse complement strand
AAAACTAGGGTTGCAATATCGTACCTGAATCATGGCTGAATAGTACCTTATATATGAGATACTTGCTAGGTTTAGGTCTTTACGTAAGTCTTAGTGTTTGCATGGGAGACAATCTCCTACTACTGGGCCGTCGGTGTCTGGGCTTGAAGTTGAGCCTCGTTTGGCCGACCCAACTATAATGGAATGTATAAGAAATAACTTTTATACCCCTTATATTAAAATGATTGTTAAAAAGAGTTTATTATTTTATTATTAATTATATAAAAATATTAGTATTAATTATTTTATTTAATTTAATTTATGTGATTTTCATTTTAAAATAATTTTTTATATTTTTATTTATATAAAAATATATACAAACAATTAAAGAATATTTTTTTATATTTTCAATTTTCATTAATAAATTTTTTTGAATTTTTTATTTTATTATTAATTATTTAATAAAATTTATTATATTAAATATTATTATATTATATTTAATATATTAATATTATGATTTAATATATTAATAACTGTTTAGAATGGAATGGAACGTAACATGAAATCTCCGCTTCTATTCCATTCCGTTATGAAACTCTCAAACAAACGATAGAAATGTATTACGTTCTATTCCCTTTCATCTTTAACCCCTCAACCAAACAGGGCCTTAGAATCTTTTTAAAATCTCAAAATATTGAATATACTATTTATGAGTTACAACCAACCCTTGGAAACTTAGCTTCTCCGTGAATGAGAGGTTAATAATAGAATGAGATAACGTAACACATTTCTATTGTTTGATTGGATGTTTCATAATAAAATGAGATAGAAGTGGATGATTTCATGCTATGTTTCATTCTATTTTAAATAGTGAAAATAAGAAATCTCTAATTCGAGAGATTTAGAATAAAACGTAAACTAATAAATACATACTACCTAATATACCTTCAATAATTCTTTTTAATACCAACTGTGACCAATTCATAATATTAATGTATTAAATTAAATATAATAAATTTTATTAAATAATTAATAATATTTTTAATAAAAATAGAAAATATATTTTAAAATTAGTCTTTAATTGTTTGTATATATTTCTATATAAATAAAAATATAAATAAATTATTTTTATATATAATCACTTGGAATAAAATATATTAAATAATTAATAATAATAAAATTTTTATATAATTAATAATAAATTGTGTATAATAAATAATAAAATACAAAATTTTAATAAAATTTTTATTAATGAAAATAGAAAATATATAAAAATTATTCTTTAATTGTTTGTATACATTTTTATATGAAGAAAATATAAATAAATCATTTAAAAATATAAATCACATAAAATAAAATAAAATAAAATATATTAAATAATTAATAATAATATGTTTATATAATTAATAATAAATTGTATACAATTAATAATAAAATAATAAATCTCCTACAATAACTATTTTAATATAAGAGGTATAATAGTTATTTATTATATATTACATTTTATTTCGTTTATTTTCTAGACAACATTTCACTATATTACATTACGAATCTTTTTATCTCTTCTCAATAACTTTTCACTATATTAAATTTTATTTTATTATAAACCGTTCTATTCCATTCTATCACGTTACATTCTATTTTATTAATTAATATCTAGCTAAACATGGCCGTAATTAACAAAGATTCGAAAAGATAAGGTTCACAGATCCCAAACTCATAGACCTGCTGGATTTATATTTTGGACTCAAAAGGTTGATCCCCAACCTCAAAAGCCTGCTGGATTTGTATTTAAACACTGTCGATGAAGTTAGGTTTAATAATAATTGAATTTTGGAGTAATCGATAAAGTTAGACTCCTCGTAAAATTCAAAAAGAAGATTATTTACTTTACGACTATATTAACTTTTTTGAATTTTTGGTACGAAGGCGATTACGCTGAGATTTGAGCAACCATCGGAAATTCCAATGTTGTTTCCCTTGCGAAATGAAAGGTAGTTAGGGGGCACCTGTCACTGCACTCCCGTACACTTGTATTCTATTATTAGTAGGAAAGTTTGTACTAGACCTAACACGTATGGGCTCCACGAAATTGTGTACTTAAAATAATTTTTTAAAATTAATATAAAATTACGTCTTTTTTAAATTAAATTCGGAAGGCTTGAGTTCAAAATACCTTAGGTCTGCTGAGTTTAATTGCTACCCCTAATTACAAAGTAGTCGTCCACGCAATATAGAACTGAAAATCTCTCACAATGAAATTCCATTTTCTGTCTAATTACTATATACCAAAGAAAGGGTGATCGAAGATATTTAACATTATTTTAAAAATTGTCTAATTACTATATACCAAAGAAAGGGTAATCGAAGATATGTAACAATTTTTTTTAAATTAGATTAAATCGATAAGACAAGAAATTTAAAGTTTAAAAGGTGTAACTGGTATTAGACCGTAATAAAATTAACTAAAAATTGAATAAAATTGAAGAATTTGGAATATAATTAAAAGAATTTGAAATTAAATTGAAAAAAAGATTGTTAAATCAAGATTAATTATTGTTTATAAGAATTTATTAATCAATACAAATTGATCGATTTATTTCGATCAATTTTTAACAACGAAAGTTGTTAAAGTAAGTCGAACTCAAAAATTAAAAAATCGATTCAAAAAATTAGATAGTTTAAGATTTTTAGTATGTATGCGTTACAAGACATGTAAGGAAATAAAAGAAAATCTTATATAAATTTTAAGCTTAGTTTTAAGAGAAACCCTTTTTCATATAGAACGGGCGTAGATTACTTATTATCTATGGTTTTTGTTAGACATCTTAACATGCAAATGAAATTATCTCTTCTAACTCTGCCCATCTCATCGGTATACTTACATTGACATATGTTTTTAGGTGTCAATCTAAGGAGACATGATCTTTTTTACAGTTTTATGGTGTCTTATTCTGTTCCATGAATCTCAGCTATTAATTTATACAGGTTTCACGTGAGTCCCGCATAAATAAATATAGGACCTGCATAAATAAATGACTGAGATTTATGGGACAGAATAAAACACTATAAAACTAGACAGAAGATTTGAACTCCAATCTAAGCGCTTGAAATCTTCTGTCCCTCTTATTTTGGCCATAACCTGTTCTCATTCATGTGAGGCCCACATAAATAAATGACTTAGATTAAATGAGGGTAGATTAGAGCCAGAATAAGGGTTAGAGGATCACATCCCTAATCTAAGAGTACCCATAACTGTTGAACGGAGACTTAATTAGTTCACCTACAAATTATTAAGATGGGACTGACGTACGGTCTTTTCAGTACAGGATTAGGAAACGTTAGGTAACGAGCAGTTGTCAATTACTAATGGCAAAACTTGTACGAGTCATTGCTCACCAACAAAAACCATACGAGGCTAGGTTGTCTTCAAGTTCAAACAATTAACGAACAACCTGTGACCAAGTGTTGTTCATTTGTAGTATTATCTAAATCATCGTCTTTTGACAACCCATCAGATATGGCGTAGTGTAGATTTCCTTTTCAGGGATAATTCACGATCAGCCGGGAGGAGGACAAAATATTAAAGAGAATTTCCTGTTTCAACACTCCAAATGGCTTAATGCAAGTTGCTGGGGGAGCTCTAGTTTTGAATCCTCTAATGGTTGCTCCTTCTACCTGTTTTAGTTGTAAACAAAATGCGAAGTATAACCATTCAAAAAGAGTAAGATTCAGAACACAAATCGCTTTTCAGGGACATGTATCTGCCTACCATTCTTTCCTATTTAATCTAACAAGTAGGTAGCAAAATCCTTCTATACATACACACAATCTCTTGGAAGATTTTATTTTTTTTCCTGAAGAAAAAAGAAAAGATTTGCTGTGTCTTGGAAAGAATGTGTGTTCGTATTCGAAGCTTCATATGAACAACCATAGGCCACAGTAGCCAGCAATACTACACGATCTTCGTCTACAACTAGTTGCATCGACTCCGCATTCCTCATCACTTATACACCTGTGGTCACTCCGAGTATCAGGAATGTGGCAAGCACTCTCAACATATTCATGCCCTTGTGCTAAACTTGAACTTCTTGCTGGACAGACTTGGAGGGACATTGCACTTGCTCTTCTTCTTTGCTTTTCACCCTGCAACACAATATTAATGTCATTTAAGCCATTTTGCCTAATGGGTCTAGAAATTAAATCCCCTCCAGAATGGATCGATGAGTATCAGAGAGAAAAAGGACCTTGGCCTACGTCCAGTTAGATGGAATGTATGCCTCCGGGAGTCTCTCATGCCAATCAGTTAGTACAGGCAGAGGGTGACCTTCAGTTGTGAATATATAATTTTGATCAACCAAGAATGTATCATCAAACAGAAGATATAGATATTTACACCTACAAACAGGGTTAAGGCGTCAGAAGACAATCTATGCTTGCAAAATACATCATATTCTTGAAAGGACATTCTTTAAACTTTGATGAACAATAAGATCCTTACGTTTCTGCAAGAAAGAAACTATGCTGATGATCTTCCATTTGCATAGTTGTCACATCTCTAATGCTAGCAAATCCACTTTGAACCTTGGTGTATATATTAAGAGACTTCACAATTGATTCACCCACTTCCATGTACCATGGGTCTAAGAACATCCAGAACATACAAAGGCAAATTTAAAAGAGCAAAAAATCAGAATGTTTTTTCCCTCCGAAGGCCACAGAAGTGATACAATACGGCATTTTAGTGAGAACAAAGAAAAATACAAAAGAAAAAAGTTTGGAAGACGATGACTAGACCTTTAGTTGCTTGATATAAGTAAAATGTGGATTCCGCTAATTCAGGGCGCAGTGGATAGTACTTCTCAGTAGGATGTATCATTTGATGATCCAATAAGTACCTATAAATTTCATCACACATATTTGTTTTTTCATCACAACAGAAACTAGAGAATCAAGCAGCCATACTACAATAAAAAGCTAATGGCAATTTCCATGAGAAAGGCAGAAGATCAAAGACCTTCCAATGCAAAATACCTTTCTGGTAGCACGCCAAATTTCTTCCACACAGAGAAAAATTGGCGATGTGATGAATTGGCAGCTGCAATATCACCAACAAGGACCTATTACACAAAACAAAACTTTAAATTACAGAAACATCCTCCAAGAAGAAACAAATAACCATCAACTATTGAATATTCATTTGTAGGTAATTTCAGCTACTTGCCTGTAGACCTGGCCAAAATGCCTGAAGGCTTGTCAATTGCCAATAAGTTGCTTTTCCTGTTCTCATATCAGCTTCATGGTACCTTTACAGAAGTATCAGCTCCAAATCACTTTAGTTTAATAAAAAAGTTTAGAATGTCAAAAAATTAAAGCTAGCTTGCGAATCTCTATTTTATCTGACAAAGGAAAAGTTATCACCAACTCTTTGTACATGAAGGTAAAACATGGAGGACGGTTCAGAAAGTAAGGGTGGAGAGGAGACTATGTATCCAAGCAGGAAGAACATTCAATAAAAGGAGTAAATTTCTGGGCAGTACCATGGGCCATATCTGAAATACTTCTGTACAGCAAGATAAGCAGATTGAAACATTCTCCAAAAGTCTTCCTTTCCAAAAAGAATATGTGCCTTGAATAGGTATTCATAGAATGAATCAACCCCTAACATAAAGCAACATAGAATCTAGATTCAGGAGCATTAAGTTAAATCTTGAAAATCAAGTAAAATTTAAGGCATGCAAATTGGAAGTATGAATGCTATGAAAAACTCAAAGCAACTTAAATTGTACTGGTTATAATCTTTCATTTATGAGAAAACAGACCAACTCCCCTAAAGGAACTTAGCACATAAAATATAATGAAGCCTGGGAATACAAACCAGCTCCAATCCCAGATGAATGCTCAATCCATTCCCCAGTTTCCACATCCAGTGTTGTCCCAAATAAATTTAATGAACTACGCATACTCCAAAGCTTTCGGAGAGCATGTAATGCTGCAGACTCATATATAGGGTCACCAGTCAATCGCGATAAAGCTCCCATTTCAAGTATTAGAGAACCTAATTTCACATGCAGAATTAATCAATAGGAGTAAAGTCATTTCCTAGCATTTTAAGCTAAATATGTTTAGGAATCTCACCACACCCTGATGTGCTCGTTTCACTTGTCTCATTCTTCATGACTCCATACTGTCCACATAATTTCGCATTGCTGCAAAGTCATATATCTCTCTTACAAACAAAGCCAATAAAACACACTAGCGCTTCCAAGAACTAGAGAGGTAATTGTTGAATTGAAAAGATTAAGACACAGCTTCTGATCAGAACAAAAGAAAAAACACTCCAAGAACTACCCACCAACCAAAGAAAAATGTTAAATGTGCATGCATCTGGTACTTAAAAACTTTTTTTTTCAATATAATATTTGTAAAGTATGACGAAAAGGAACTTCATATTCTGCATTTTCAAATATGATGTTAACCACTTGGACTACATATTCTAAGATTAAAATCTGACTAGGTGATAGGTAAACAAAGTCGATATATATATATTTATGTATGTATAAAAGCTTATATCAATTTTCTTCCCTCCTTCCTTCTTTTTTCCCATTTTCAGCAACCATTTCCCCTTGCCCTCAGGCTCCCACCCACTATGCAACAATATATATATATAAATAGAGAGAGAGGGAACAGGGAGAGAGCCACAAGAGATTTAGTAAACAATAATCATTCAAATTAAGAATATTTTCTGTACCTTCAAGTTAATCCAAGCATATGGCAATCCAGTGGGTGTATGAAATGCGGGTAGGAAGCGTCGGCCAAGATCTTCAGCCAGAACAAGCAACTGATTCTTGTAAGATCCTTGAGGCAACCGGTTCTTAGAGTTGGTTGCAAGAATATGAGCAGAAACAAGTCCTCCAAGAACTCTTATGTTGCACTACAAAAATTTGCATATGTTCGTTAAAGAATATAAAAAGAAAAGAGCTAGAGACAATGAGCACTAACTCTTAAACAATCAGCACAGCGAAAATTTTAGGACGCAAACAAATCATTACCTCAAAAAGGTTTACTCTTGCATCAACATCGAACTTTAGATTGTCAGAAAGCCACAGAATTGCCCTTTCAAATTCTGTGTAGTTACCTAAAATAACAAGGCTGAAAGAGTAAAAGATGGAGGGAAAAGTTATAAATTATTAAAATGTAGCAAATACATAACCTAAAAGTCCATTTTCATGTGTATGATCTGGTCACCCTTAATTGAATGATTTTATAAATATATTCGTGCGCACACATATACATATATATACGTATCAGACTGCTTAGTTAACAAACCTTGATAATGATTCAATGAGTGTAAGGGCAGTTCCATTATAGTTTTGAGGCAAGTGCTCAAGCTGTAAATAAGGCAATCAATTATTAGCTTCCCACTAACAAATCTTACATAAATCCCAACTAACATACGATTAACTACCTTCAGATTTCCAAGCTCGCTAAGTGAGTCTGTGAACGTTTTGGTAAGAGGCTTTAACTCATCATGCTGCAAGTAGGTGCGAGAAACAGAAATCAAGAACACAAATTCGCAATGAAATGAAGGTCTAAACTTAAAATAGCGGACAACATTAACTGACCGGAAATGCATGTGCCATGTAGTTTTCGTACGCATGGTAGAACCTGCAATTAATTGAGAGAAAGAAATTACAGTTGGAGACCAAATAGATCAACTATTATTTGATTCAATTACGATTAAGAAAGCTCTCTGTTTTCCCTTTTCCTTCATTTGGAACTTGTACTATGAAGCTCGGGCAAAACTTCCTGTGACTAGCAATCAACTTTCTACAACTGTCAAGCTAATGAATAAGACATTTGAGTGTTATGATTTATTTGAAGGATATAATATCTTAAGCTCCTGAAGATTGAAACTTCATAAATCTCGTTCTACTTGAATCTGATTACAATTTATTTCTTCCACAGTCCCCAAGGAGTATGACAAAATATGGATGGAAAGTATAAATCATATAGGTTGGTATTTTCGAAATAGATTGAGCTATCAAGAACTGAAAAAAGTAACTAAATTCAGATTGCGAACACCCGAATACAGCAAAACAAAAATCTCATGAAATCAAAACCCAAAAACATTGACATGTGAAAGGAATTCTCATCTGGATCATAATGATAACTTGCTTACATCTCTCGAACTTTCTCTCGCATCAGTTTCTTCTTAGCTGTCCAGCGAGAATCGAGCTGGGACATCGATGGTTCAATGAAGCTAGAAAAGACCACAAGGAGAAACAAAACCCATGTTCCAGATTTCCATCCCGACATGGTTTGATGACAAAACTCTCAACAGTCTCACGACTTCAATGAAACAAAGAGAGATAAGAACAAGTTAGCTTTTAACAAAATTAAAACTGAGTGCTTTAACGAGTGCCAGTGATTTTACAAAAATAAAAAATCGTGGCAGTTACCTATCACAACGGAGAGATTAGAGTAGCAGCAAATCAGATCTTGGGAGACTGAGGAGTTGCGACTAACGAGTACTTGGGACTTCTGTCTTAATAGTTTCACAAAAGAGCTACTTGGAAAGGAAAGGGAGAACACGGGAACTTAAAAGGAAAATTGCGTTATACTTCCAATTTTGGAAGGCACGGTGGTTATTTATTTATACTTGCAGAATAATAATGCGCGAATGTGCAGTAATAAATCCTTGCAAATTAAACTGATATACTAATAAATAGTTTTAATGTATAAATTAAAATAGAAAATAAAAAATATATAAAGCAAGCTTTGACTGTTTTTATTTTTGTGGAATGGAGAATCTGATTTATTTAAGTTAAACAAGAAGAAGGCAAAAGAAGAAGGTAGTTGAAAGAAGCAGAGTTTCAACGGAGAAAATGTTTAAGCATAGTTACCTTGTAATTTATAAAATGCGAAACTTTATCCGTGTAATATTTTTATTAATAATTATCATGTTTCTTTAATAATAATAAATGTAATGAATAAATGATAATAATATAAATGGATGTGTAGGTATCTAACCTCTAAAGTAAAGATATGAGAAGGGTGTAATGAATAAATGATAATAATATTAATGAATGCCTAAGTATCTAATCTGTAAAGTAACGATATGGGAAGGGTAGTTTTGTGGTGTGCGGATTAAATATTAATTCATATATTAATGTAAGTATTATAATTCCTATTATATATATGTATATAATATATATATATACAGATATAATATATATATAGTAGTAAAAATAAATGACAATAATAGTTAAGTCAAAATGAGTTAACGTAAATGATTTTGATGAAGAACAAATAATAATGAAAGAAAAAAGTAAGACGGAAGCAGAGGCATATGAGACGGAAGGAACAAGTAAAAATCAGACGGAAGTAGAAAGCAATAGTCAGATGATAAAAAGACAGACGGAAGCAACCAAAATAGCACAAAAGGTGCAAGTTGCTACTCACAAATATTGCGGATCAAGTACCAGTTAGAAGATTACTCAGTACAAGAAGAGGAGATTTCGATCTTTTGTGACAATTTGAGTGCCATCAACTTGTCGAAGAATCCCATTCAACACTCCAGAGTCAAACATATCAAAGTAAGACACAATTTCTTATGAGACTACGTTCAGAGGATGATTGTGAGTCTTCAGTTTGTTGAAACGAGTTTTCAATAGGCGGATATCTTCACTAAGCCATTAAGTGAAGAACAGTTTAAGAAAATTAGACGAAACCTCAACATGGTTATGCTATGTGATCAACCGTCTAACACGTTACAACCCAGTTAAAAGGTCATAGGAGTTAACGACATCAGTAGCAGTAAGTTACAGATGGTAACTTCTAGGAGAAGAAAGTTTTGGAGGGAAAAATTGTCATAGTCTTGAGAACTTCACCTATTTTAGAATTCTCTTGATATGCCCCAATATCGATCTCCGAAGAAACCTCAACAAAACTTTTCATTACTCTGATCTCTTAACCTCAGTAATCGACCTGCCTTAGGAGAAGAAATCTATGCAATTAGTTCCTTACCAACCGTAGTAGCAAATGGAGCAGGCAATGATATACGGAAGACATGTTGATTTTGAGTTCTTGAAGAGGGACGACATAGACATTGAACCAGAAATAATTGCAGCGGAGTGGAGGAAGTTCTTTCAAGTTCGAGAGACCGTCTATCAAAACGAAATGTATGATTTCTGGAAGAATATGCATATGGTGGATAATACCATTGTATCAATTATAGATAAGCTGTCTATCATAGTAACAATGGAATCGATTGAAAAGGCCACTGAGTGTCCATCTGCCGAAGAAAAGCTCACAAGCAAAGCTAGATAGATGAAGAAGTTCAGTGTGAAGCAAAATGAAGTTAATCGACAGTTGTATGGAAGCAACGACCTAAGTGAGAGGAAGGCCTCAAGTTTGGTGCCGAAGGCTAGGGTCTTACATGTAATCCTCTTCAATTGTATTCTACCAAGAGCAGGATCAAGACATTTGGTAACGAAGTTGGATGAACAATGCCTATTTTATCTATTGAATCGCCAACCCGTTGATTTACCATTTATGATTTTTCATTATATAGTTAAGGCGATGAAAGATTCAAACAGTTACCCGTATGGAATGTTATTAACAAGGATATTCAGAAATTCTGGAGTCCTTCTGGATAATGGAATCAAAAGTAAGTGGAATGTCAAGAGCTTTATCAATTCCGCAACAATTGGTAAAATGGGTTTGAAGAATCTTGACAGAGAAGAAGCAGATTCTGAGATTACAGCAAGAACTGAGGGGGAGCGTGCCAAGAAGAGAACTCCCATAAGAAGTTCAAAATCTCAATCTAGTGAGAAAATGCGCATAACTGGAGAAAAGAAATCATCAGATGATACAGTGAAAGATAAGATGATTTCTCGAAGAGAAGGTAGTTGGGTACGAATTATAGGAGAAGGTTCATTAAAGAGAAAAGGGGAGACACTTTTGAGTGAAATACCGAAACAAGCAAAAAGATCAGCTAGAGTTCGAACCTTACGACAACAAGAGGAGAAGAAATCGAAAAAGTTGAACCGTGTCGAAGACTCTGAGTCAAGAGCATCTCAGCCTACAAGGTCTTTAGTCTCTATATTAAGGGAAGACACA
>JANVCL010000007.1:19662692-19678840 GCA_026546855.1 Erythroxylum incrassatum | reverse complement strand
AGAATCGGTTATTCAGTTAAGTTCTATAACTAACTCAAGCTGATGTGTCTTCTTGATTCTTCCGTCTTCTTTCCACTTTCGTGTCTATCGTCTGCTTTTGCTCTGTCTGCTTTTGCTTCCGTCTGCTTTTTGCTTCCTTCTATTTTTTGCTTCCGTCTGTTTTTTACTTCCTCATGTTTTTTTGCTTGCGTCTGCTTTTTGCTTTTATCTGCTTTTGCTTCCGTCTATTTTTTGCTTCCGTCTGCTTTTTGCTTTCGTCTGTTTTTTGTTTCCGTCTGCTTTTTCTTGCATCTGCTTTTGCTTAAGCTTTCTTCCGTCTTCTTTCTTTATTTTGCTTTATTATTTGTTTTTCATCAAAATCATTAATTGTAAAGTCATTTTGACTTAACAAGATTAAAGCTGAGCATCAGGCTCCGATTGGAAAGCTACAGTCATTGCCTATTTTGGAGTAGAAATGCGAACAAAGTACCATGGATTTCATTATGGGATTGACAAAGACTCCAAGATAGCATGATGCTATATGGGTTGTGGTAAACTGATTGACTAAGTCGAGCGATTTCTTACTAGTGGGTGAGAATAACTCAGTAGACCAGTTAGCCCGGAGATATGTAAATTAAGTAGTGAGATTTCATAGGGTTCCAGTGTCTATTGTATCATACAGAGATCCCAGATTCACTTCAAGATTTTGAAAAAGCTTACAGTCAGCTATGGGCACAAAGTTAAACTTCAATACTACATTTCATCTTCAAAGAGATAGACAGAGTGAGAGGACAATTAATACTGTTGAGGATATGCTTAGGGCATGTATATTGGAGTTTCAAGGGGCATGTGTATTGGAGTTTCAGTACATAGCATTGATTGAGTTTGCATCTAATAACCACTATCATGGCAGTATCGGAATGACATCGTATGAGGCATTATATGGCAGAAAATATCGATCGCCTCTATAGTGGGATGAAGAAGGCTTGAGAGTAGTTGAAGGCCCAGAATTGATACAAGATACTGTGGATAAGATGAAACTGATCCAAAGTTGAATTAAAGCAACTCAAGATAGACAAAAGAGCTATATGGATCAACATCAAAGGGATGTGAAATATAGTGTAGGAGATAAGGAGTTTCTGAGAGTGTTGCCTTGGCGAGGAGTTTTGAGATTCGATAAAAAGGACAAGTTGAGCCCTAGGTACATCGGTACTTATGAAATCATTGAGAGGATAAGACCATTGGCATACAAGCTAGCTTTACCAAATGAGATGTCTCAGTTACATAATGTATTTTATGTAAGTATGCCCAAAAGATACCGATCTGATCCAACACATGTGTTACCGGCTCAAAAGATTGAGGTTACTAGTAACCTAAATTATGTTGAGGAGTTGATCAAGATAGTGGGTTTCGGACAAAACAGTTGAGAAATTGAGTAATTCCATTGGTGAAAGTCTTTTGGAGGAATCACTTATTTGAGGAAGCAACCTGGGAAATGGAGGAACATATAAGGAGACAATATCCCACCTGTTAGAACAATCGGGTAAGAATTTTGAGGACAAAATTTCTTTTAGGAGGGGAGAATTGTAACATCCCATTATCTCATGTTAAGGATTGTGGTTTATTTGTATTGAAAACTGATTTGGAGAGTATAAATTGCTGAATTAGAATTTTGGTGAAATTTTTGAAATTATGAGTATTTATGGATTAGAAAAAATGCCAAGTGGCATGATAATTGATGAATGGTAGGAGAAATAAGAGTCGTAAGATAGTGAAGAATTCTATAAATGATTTTGGGATTTATTGACTAATGATATTGAAAAATTTAGAAACAATTGGAGTAAAATTTAGAGACGATTGGACTAGTTAAATAAGAGAACCCAGTTTAAACTTATAGGAAATGGATAAGTGACAAGTGTCACTTGCCAAGCCTAGTATTGATTTCACGAATTTACTGGAAAGACCAAAGTAATTGTTTGATCTTGTTTTCTTCCTCTTCGTGACTTTCTTCATCCTCTATAAGCTTCATTACTTTAGAAATTTCTCACCCTCACAATGCAAGTTTTACTCTCCCTTTTCACTTGTCATTTCACTGTGTTACCTTCCTCACAGTCACTGAAATACCTAACCTTACAACCTTCAACTGTTCATGATCGTGTTGTATTGGATTTGAAGAATTTGGAGTTTTAAACAAGTAAGTACTATATGGTTTTCACGATATGTAGAATGAAACATGTATCACATTAGTTAAAAGTTTAGTGTTTTTAAAATGAGGTTGTATATATATACTAAAATTTGAGTAAAAATTTAAAGAATATTATGTGTCTTGCTTTTGCATTTTTGATGATCAATATTTCATAAGATGGTATTGAAACAATTTTTTAGTTGGAAAGATCATTGAAAATATGTATAAAAAGAGTGTGGAAAATTTTTGGAGAAATGAGATGTGTATGCTCCGTTTTTACTGTGTCATTATGTGAATCTTTTGGGTGTTTTAGAAATGAACTAAAATGAGTTTTGAGTTAAGGAAAAAGGTGTAAGGTGATGTCGTAATGGGAACAAAAGATTAAAATGACAGTTAGATTAAAATGACAGTTAGAGAAGAAAATGGAGAAGTGCAGAAAATGAAAAAATGCAGAAAATGTGATGAAGATGCGTGAATGATAGGTTCTATTTTTAATATTTATGAACAATCATAGATTTTGATTTGTTTGTCATCAATTTGAGCTGAAATGGAACTAGGAATGAAGAGGAAATAGTGAGTACATAAGTTAGAAATGATAGATTAAGCAAAAGAGAGAGGAAGGAGAGAAGAAAAATCTACAATTCGTGAATTTGGAGAAGAAATTAGGCAGTGCACGATCGTGCTCAAGGAGAAAAATGAGGGAGTGCACAATCATGCACAAGCATAATCGTGACATTGCACTATCGACTGGGATTGCACGATCATGCTTGTGCAAAATTGTGACAATAAAGGCTTACCGAAAAGTGACAGTTTCGAACATCCTTCATTCTTTTGGCTATAACTTCTTCTCCTGACCTCCAAATAACTTGAAATTTGAACCAACAAAATCCTCACACATTTTTCTTCATCTCCATCAAAACTTATGGCCATCTAAATTCTTTCAAAAAGATTGATTGATGAATTTAGGATGAAAATGATGAAGTGTGCTGGAATATGATAATTGGAGTGTTTTCATTGAACATGCTTCGATATTTTGGCCATATTTTGAACTGTAGTTATCCAAATGAGGTGATTTGTGATTTAGATTAAAATAGAGACATATGAATAGAAATTTCTTGAAGAAATCAAATTTTAGTTCTGTCTTTAAGAAATCCAAAATCTGGCTTAAATTTGAGTATAGAGTACTGTTACAGTTTAAGAATAGTCCGAAGTGTTTTGAGTTTAAAATTCATAATACAAAACCAAATTTTATGATCTTGGTGTCATTAAAAACTTAAGACATAGAGGAACATTTGTTTAGAAGAAGGTGTTGCTTAAATACTTCATTTTCTTTGTCATAATGATCATGCAAAATTGGCCCAAAAGCCTATTTTTAGAAAAATATGGAATGATCAATTGAGTATGAACTTAGATTCAATTTGTTTTATTGAGGTGTAAACCTAAGTTCAAATTATACTTATGTAAGTGTTGGTATAAGAATGATTATGTGATGAGAATATTGGAAATATACCCAAGATTGTCATTGAGCATGCATAGTACATAATCCATATATACTTATGTGTATAAATGAGTATTTATATAATTATGCAAATTGTGATATATGTAAATGGATATTGCATGACATAGAGGAGCATTTAGAGCGTCAACATCCAGACATTGTCAGGACATCAAGGTAATAGCTTTCTGAAGCAACCTGTGAGTAACCTAGACGGTCTTACTTAATTGATTATTTGTTTTAAATTATGTTCTGAATTATCTTATGAATGTGAACTTGATTGTATTGATTCCGGACTTTGAAAGTCATAAAACATCCTTTAAAATACATAAATCATAGAGTAATATACAACGAAAAATAGGTGTAATGAGAAATTCAATTAAGAACTGAATTTAATCCCACCAGTGAGCTATCGTCTATAACTTGACTTTATGTCTTCTTAATTGGGTCAAGGACTTAGTTAGGAGAAGGTGGATTGGTCACCTGAGGAGCTTTAGGACCTTTAAAAGGCTTATCAGGGATGGTGACCTCACGAGCTAAAAGAGGAAAGTTGCTAGGAGAAAGTAAAGTAGAGATGGACATTTCCAAAAAAATGTGTAAAAAAAGGGTTTAAGTACGGAGGAAAGGAAGTTAGGTGAGAAGATAAAGGAGGGGACAACGAAAATGTTTAAAGTTTGAGAAGCTGGAAAGGAGGGAAGGGAGGTTATGAGAGAAAGCAAGAGAGCCATAAGCATACTGGGGAGCAAAGCTTTAGTAATGGAACGAACCAAGGGATCCAACTAAGAAAGTTAGCCAAGCTAGTTAAAACAAATGTGAACAAGAAAATTAAGAGTAAAGCAATGGGATTATAACAGTAATATACAATGGAAAGTAGTGTAATCACAAGCATTATAGTAGGCAGTGGGAGTATGACAATGATGATGAACCTTTTAACAAGCATGAGAGTGATAGTGAAAACAAACACTCTGTTCCAAAGGTCAAACACTCTTTGGAACAAACACTCTATTTCAAAGATCAACATTTTGATAAGTTATATGCACATTACTTAGAAAACATAATTTAAAAAAGATTTATTAAAGAAAATCAATCCACCATTAGGCAGACAACTACTGCAAACTTTAAACAAAACAATTTGATTAGCAGTTATTACATAACATTGACAAATTTATGAATCAAATGAACCAACACAACAAACTCATTTAACCAAACCAAACCACTCTAATCAATCCTGTAATTATATAAAAGGGAAAATAAAAAACATTCAAAAATGATCAACTATAAAAAGAAAAGAGTATGGAACCCAAAATCTTAAAACAAACCTGGTGAGAATTACATAAATTTCCAGTCGTTACCATCATTAATCCACATGCAACCCTCATTATATTCATTAAAACATGAATAGAAACTAGGGCAAAAAGAGCCTCAAAATAGAACTTTTTTTATAATGAAAACATAGGATAAAAGTTGAAATTTAATTACCTTAGGACCCATGGGGTAACTCTTTGGAAGTGGGAAGCTTCGACCACAAGAGAGGAGGGTTGTATCTTGAATTGACATATAATCACAAAAGATGAGAGTTGTATCTAAAAAAAGAAAGAAGAACCAAGACAATAGTCCATAGATGAATTTAACTATCATTTAGTTTTTTTTAATTCATTAATCTATCATTTACTTTTACTTTTACTTTATATGATTTTTAAATACAAGACTTGAAAAAAATAAGTTCAAATGTTAAACACGTGGAATATAAAAAATCAAACGTTATTTGCCAACATTAATGGAAAACTTAACATTTTGATTTTAAAAAAAAATTGAAAGTTGAGATAATTTATTGTCACTTTTCAAATATTGGGTTAGTATTGCAAAACTAAGTAAAATTGAGATTTTATTTTGTAATTAACAAAAAATTAAATGAAAATTTTTGTTTTCATTATACTATGCACGAGGTTAAATCTTGGCCTAATTTCCTAATGGAAGATGCGCTACTCTTTAATTGAAAGATGAATGATCAAGTAAGATTGGGAAAAAAAGGGCAGGTGATGTTTATAAGTTGTGATTGTCAAGGTAAAAGAACCAATGGTAAGAGGAACTAAACTGGTATTAAAAAATTCAAAGTTAGTGGAGGAGGCGGTTGGTTCGTATGATAGAATGATAATAGGAATAAAAATGAATATTATCATTATAATTATGATTATTGATTAAGAAAAAAAATTTAGCATTTCTATTGATAATGGTTGGTTTGTAAAAAATATTAAGAAATAAAAATTAATAATATTTTAATTATAATTAATAATAATATTTTGATTAATTATATTGTAATTAATTATATTTTAATTAATGAATGAATTATATTTTAATTAATTAATTAATTATAAATTTTAATTAATTAATTACAATATTTTAATTAATAAATAATTATATTTTAATTAATTAATTATATCTTAATTAATCATAATGTAACTAATTAATTAATAATAATATTTTAATTAATTAACTAATTATAATATTTTAATTAATAAGTGAATTATATTTTAATTAATTAATTATATAATTATATTTTAACTGATTAATTAATTATAATATTTTAATTAATAAATAAAATATATTTTATTTAATTAATTAATCTTAAAAATATATTTTTTAAAACCACCGCAAAAAAAGGTACAAAAGATATATTTTATTTAATTAATTAATCTTAAAAATATATTTTTTAATTAATCTTAAAATATATTTTTTAAAACCACCGCTAAAGAAAAGGTACGAAAGATTCTTAAAAAATTAAATATTAAACTATTACCTCTGTAACAATAATCAACTATCAACTATTATACATTGACTTTTCATTTCATTTCATATCCGTTGATACCTGCTTAAACAAATCAACCAACCACCGGTATTTTGCAGCCGAAAGTGACAGTTTAAGGTTGCTTGCTGTGTAACTATCATCTATATTAGTGGCCAAGGGCAGAGCCATCTTTGGGGAAAGTATAGAATACACAACAGAAGTAGAACAGAGGCTGAATTACAGAAACGTTTTTATTCCCTTATGCAAATTCTGTTTACGTTTATACATCAACCATGAATAAAGCTAAAGATTCAAATCTTAAGAAACTAATACAAACTGTTGATCCAGTAACTAACTCTTTAACAACAAAACAAAAAACCCCTTCCTTCATTATCCCAAAACTTTAATCATTACATCAAAGAAAAACATCATTCATTTACACATCCCCTGTCTTTACGAGACATCCCCTGTCTTTACGAGAATTATACAACCAAGGTCAGAAATTACTGGTATTCCGACCATGCCCGTTTCGCAGGTGCCGGGTCCGATGGAACCCGCCCAATCCAAGAAGGCCCTCCCAATCAACCTCCTCTTCCTGCTCCTCATCCTTCCCCCTCAACATCTGCAACATTTTCTTCGCTTTCTCTCTCGCTCTCTCATTTCCTCTCTCCTCCACCGTTCTCAACACCTCCGCCGCTCTCGCCTCCTTAGCCAAACCCGTAAACCTCAGGCTCCCACGGCTCAGCGCCCACAACGCCGCCACGCAATTCTCTCTCGTCGCCTCCTCCCTCAACATTTCCACCAATATCGCCACCGCGTTCGCGTCTAGCATCACTGATCTCCCTTCGTCGCACGCAGCTAAATTGCAGAGAATCAGTAACACGGGACTCACAGATTGCCGCGATTCTACCATACCAAGCAGCGTCGGTACGGCGCCGAGTTTGACCAGTTTTGCTCTGTTGGTCCGCATTAGGCTCACGTGGTACAAAGCCATGGCCGAGTCGTGGCGCGTAGGCTCATTCTCCGATCTCAGTGAGTGCATCAATGGCTGTAACGCGCCCAAGACTCCTATTGCCATTTTGTTCTCGTCCTCTGACGCTAAACTAAAGAGCGCACCGGCTGCGTGTCCCTCTGACTCTTCGTTTCCAGCTTTTAACACCTCGATCAATGGAGGAACGAATCCTGACCGTACGATCTTCAACTTGTTAGCTTTCTCCAAAGAGAGGTTAACTAGAGAAGCGACGGCGTTGGTTTGAACGACGGCGTAGCGTGAGGTGATCAACGGACGAAGAGCCTCGAGCAGTGGACGACTGCAGAGAGAACCCCTAATTTCCTCTCTAGTTTTTGTCAATTTTCTAAGCGAAATTGCTCCCTGTTCTTGCTCGTGCACTTCGGAGCTCATAAGCTTTGTTGTTATCTCCTCCTCTTCGGAAGAAAATGTTTGGTTTTGAGCTAGGGTTTCCGTTTGGGTGATTTCGGATGACGAATTCGACGACGAAGTGTAACACGCCGGCCGGGTCTCTAACGGCAGTGGAGTGAATGGCGACGATTCGGTGTTAACTATTACCGACTCCTCGGAGGAGCTCGAGTAACAGTGGCGTGGACGGTGGGCGATCTCCGTCACTGCGTGAGAGAAAATCACCGGCGGGCTCTCCACCACGCCCTTTAATAACTCCACCTCCGAGACCCTCAAAGTAGGATCCTGATTCGATTTCCACAAATTTGATTCTCTCATCTTCGTACGGACGATGGTTTCCACGGCAGCGTAATCTGGTGCTCGAGGTTTTCCAGCACCCGACTTCTCGCACCAGCTTAGAATCGTTGACTTGATGACAAGGTTGGGTATGACGGTGGTGAAATCAGGGGTTGTGCCATCGTCAAGCACCGGAATAAAGCCCAAGTCGCGGGAGACTTGAACGGAGGCGCGCTCGAAAGTCTGGCCAGAGGAGACAACAACCGGGTCATACATCAACGACCCGGATATGGGGCAAAGGAACTCTTTTGGTGGGTCGGTTGGTTTCGGAGAGCGACGATGGAAGATTTTCCATTTGTGTTTGCCATTTTTGGCCATCAGTGAACTGACCCGTCTTCTCTCTTCTTCCTTCAGAAAAGGAAAGAAGTTTGGGTAGTAGCTCTGAAGCTGTGGTGGGTAGTAGCTGGTTGGTAGATTTATGCTGTGGTGGTAAAGAATGGATCTTGAGTCGAGAAAGAGTGAGACTTGGTCGACGAGATGACGATCGAAGAGGAAGTGATTTGAACATGTAGGGTTTGGGGGTAGCTTAGTATGGTTATACTTATCAAATTAATTTAATTCTTACAAGTTAGATTCGGCTTTCAATTGACATGTGCTTTCTTAATTTTGTTTTTGGATTTGTTATGGAGAAAGGGACAGTTGCTGGGCGGATCACCTGTGGTTATAGTGTTTCACATAAATGTGTGGAGATAAGATTTAACGAAACAGAGAATTTGAGGTGGTTGTTTGGAATTTCTTACGATGATTTTTATTTCAACAGTTGACTAAATTGATCAATCACATGCTCTCGAGCTGTCTTGGGTGAGATTTCCCAGTTTGCGGTTGTCTTGTTATGGAAAGCAATAGCCCTTTTTCTCTCATTGCTTATATTCATATAGCGTGTGCATTTTACTACTCCTCTCTGCAAATATCAGTTGACATTACAACTAAACTGGCTTTCAATGACAAAGATGACATAAACTCACGTGGGTTAGTGCCTTAAGAATGTTATAATTTTAGAAAGAAGAATAACATAAAATTATCAAATAAATATTATTTCATAGCAGAAGAATTTGAAACATGTATTAGACATAATAATTTTTAAATTAAGTAATTTATAAAAATTATTTAATAAAATTGGAGACCATTCGAAGCTTGTGAGATTTTAGATATTTGTTACGGACATTTTATTATTGTCTTATTAAAAACAGTCTTTTCTTATTATTAAATCTTCATAGATTTCGCTTGGATTTTAAATAAGTGCTGATGCTGATGCTGATGGTTATATTATTGTCTTATAGTTATGTAATAAATAAATTATTAAATATACAATATAATTTATATACTTATATGTTATAAATAAATAGTTTAAAATTGAACTTTTAAAATTTAATATGGGTCTTTCTTAATCATTATTTTAAAGATGTAATCTATCTCATTTTTTTAATTGAAAGCTCTTTTAAAATAATTAGTATTATCACATGAATTACTCTTTTAAATACGTGAATTATATTATCAATTTATCGCCGTCAACATCATACCTAACCTAAAATCTTGTAATAAAGCAGAGTATGAGAAGTATTGATAATACGCAGCCTTACCTTTATAATGTAGAGAGGTTAATTCCTTTAAACCCATATGCAGAAAGTACAAAAAGGGTTGATGCTGGAAAAAAAAACCGATGAACACTCTACCACAATTAGTAAAAAAAATGTAAAACAATAAATAAGGAAAATACATAAAGGAGACTAAATTTGCTAGTACCTTACACACTGTAAAGACCGGCTCCTCTTATCGCTTATTACGGTAGAAGTCCTCACTGAGAGACCCTAAGAGTATGACAATCCTACAGCTTTATAGTGAAAATTTTTTGTATCTACAAGTCGTAAATGTTGGCTAAAGCTGTCGGCTTACAACTTGGGCTTTGAGGTTAGGCGCGAGCATTTTAAAGGGTATCGTTTATTCTGATCATCACACCCTAGACCTTTCTATTCTTACCCATGGTCTCAATAAGAGCCAGTTCGGACATATTATATAATTTCAACGTGAATTATATTATGATTATATAAAATCACATATTTTATATTAAAAAAGGATAAATTCAGTGCACAAGAACTCTTGTTTTGTAAACGTAACCTTGTCTTTACATTTGATAAAGACATTGTTTTCTAGGAGTAATCCTAACAATTACTGCATGGCTAACTTCACCCCACGAGGTTGAAGTCACATTACGTTAAAATATCGTAAGAAATGATGTAGAATCATACCGAGTATGGTAGCGTCATGAATTGGACCATTTCAAAGTAGTCGATTTAAGTGACACCGTCATTAATCTGCCCACATGCATCATTTGAAATTGCAGCTGGAAGCAAATTACAGATTTCATGATCGGCCACCCTAACTAATATTCTTATCTTATGCCAGTAATTTTTTCTGTTCGACTGTAGTATGTAGAATGGGTCTTAACTACTTTTGGGGTATCATAAGAATTTACATCATCCACAAAACTACCCTCACATATTGACAAGATAAAACTGCAAGTCAAGTTCAGGTTAATCCAACACCATTACCACTTGATATTATTTAAAGATTGACTGGCCCTTATATTTTTTATGACCTTCAAGGAGCTGCATGAGGTCAAAATCTCATGTACAATTTTGTAACAGCGTTAGGAGCAGTGATGTTACTTTAAGTTAAGGCTATGCCATCTTAAAGTTCTACTAGACTAAAAAGAAAGATCTTATCAATGGTCATGAATGATAAATCATAAATCAAATTATCGAATAAGAAAAATTGGTTAAATCCCGTGAAATCATTTCATAAAAGTTCGTTGATATCTTCATTTTATAAAACATATCAACTTCGATTCTTGAATAATCTACGTCACTTTTGTTTCGATTGTAACAAAAGATTCTCTCTTTATGTGAAAAAGTCGTAACTTGGGTCAATCTTATATAATATATAACCTTACATGGAGTTAGTATTTGGGTCAAATTATTAGGCTGAATCAAGTTCTTAACAATTTTGGATTAAAATTGATTATAATCCTAGTAAGTTATTTTTCAAGCTTTTGATAAGGTCTAAACATAAAGATTTTAGGTAATTTTGATTATTATGGCCCTAAAATCACTTAAATAATATTTTAACTTTTTATTAATTAATAATTGATTATCATTTTTTACTTAAGAGTTGAATTAATGAAAGAAATCAAGAATTTCATTAAATTTTTTAGTTTTAAATATCAATTTTATTTTATTAAAAATTAGATTTCCTTATGATTTTATTTTTATTTCAAAAATAAATAAATTTTTTAGGATGATAATACCAAAATAATTATATTTTTATTACTAATATTAAGTAAATAATTGAATTAATTATATTTATTAAATAAATAAATGAAATTTTATCTGAAAAATAATTATATATATATATTAATTATTAAAACTAAATTTGTATTAAATTAATGTACTTTTAAGATATTTAAATTTAAAATATCTTTATTAAATAATTATGATATTTGATTTTGCAAAAATATAAATTTAAATAAACTATAAAAATAAAATAAATTGATTGATTATATTAGTCATAATTCTTAATTAATATTAAATAATATATATTTATTTAATGTTAAAAAGGAACAAAAATTGAAGTAAAAACAAACATGCTCTTATTATAAAAAAGGAATTATATCAAGTATAATACAATGCTAAAACAGTCATTAGTGAGTTTATGCACAAAAATTATACATTAAACAATAAGTTTAAAGATTATATGCATCTTAAGATTATATGTTTAAGATTTAAAAGGTTCAACCGGTATCATAAAATTGACTAAAAAATGAGCAAAATTAAAAATTTTGAAATATCATTAAAATCGATTATCCTATATATAAAAAATTTGAAGCTTAATTAAAAAAAGATATTGTTAAATAAAAACTAATTGATTTATTTTAGTCTATAAGAACTTATTAATCTATAAAAATTAACCGATTAATTAGTAAACTAAAATATTTTAATAATAAGAGTTAATAAAGTAAAAATCGGTTAAAATTTTCAATTTTAAATTACACACTGTTCAGCTAATGGACTGGGCCTAAGGTGTTAGACAAGCCCACGCCGTTCATTGAATTATATTTCCCTCCTGCTAGGAGCACTGAAGCTTGGTAACGTGCGAGGATGATGATTTGGCGCTCTAAAATTCTCAATGTCTCATTTCCTTTTTCTTTGGGGACTTTCGTCGAACACTTTCCAATCTCAAGACTACAAGTCTCTTCCATTTCTCGCAGAATCGATGCAAAATCACTATCAACCGCCGGAATCTCTAAGTCTTATGATTCCTCTTTTTTCCAAGCACTAAGTGCTACTCAGAAAGACCAGATTCACCTCT
The DNA here is from genome assembly GCA_026546855.1 of Erythroxylum incrassatum. NCBI lineage: Eukaryota > Viridiplantae > Streptophyta > Magnoliopsida > Malpighiales > Erythroxylaceae > Erythroxylum > Erythroxylum incrassatum. Next base: position 19,666,278 of record JANVCL010000007.1, on the reverse strand, counting down.
ACGTTGAGGCTCTCCTTGAATGGAACCAGGTTTCTTTCTTCTCTCTCTCAGACACGCGCATGCACTTACAACTTATGATCTTACGAACCTATTGATCATGATTACCTTTCAGAGGATGAACCTTACTGCAGTCACGGAGGTGGAAGACGTCATGGAAAGGCACGTGGAGGACTCTCTCGCACTAATACCCCCGATTACGAATTGTTATTCTTCGCCTTGCAACAAATCAGTCAACAATGTTACTCTTGTTGATGTGGGAACTGGTGCCGGGCTTCCTGGTTTGATTTTGGCTATTGCTTGTCCAGGTGCTTTTTTATTATCCCCTTTGTGGGTTACTACTACTTACTGTGGAATGCTGTTCAATGCTAGTCTTTCTTAACAAAGCTTTTTGTCTTTTAACTGGTTCTAGATTGGAGAATAACCCTCTTGGAATCCATGAACAAGCGTTGCGTTTTCCTGGAGCATGCAGTTAGCTTTACTGGGTTGTCAAATGTTAAAGTTGTCAGGGGAAGAGCAGAGGTTTCGTTTCCTCGTTCTTTTATTGCTTGGTTGTTTGGAGAATGGCATTTTATCCTATAAAGTTTATGCTGTTTTAATATTATGTGAAAATGCGTGTGGTTTATGAAACAAGGCCATTTTGAATTGACAATATTTATACTTTTGGTTTTGTTACTTTGATATTTATCATATTGGACCTTGATTTAGGACAGAGCATTGCGCATAATGTTTGTTTTAGAGAGAAATTTGATGTGGGGGTAGCAAGAGCTGTTGCTGAAATGAGAATTTTAGGTAATCCCTACAATTTAGTAAACTGGTATTATCTTGTGCGATGTCTTTCTATATCTATGTTTACTTTTGAAGTTGAGGTTTGGTTTCTTTCCTTCCTCAGCGGAGTATTGTCTTCCTCTAGTTCGTGTTGGTGGGTTATTTGTAGCAGCAAAGGGCCACGATCCTCAAGTATGTAATTGTAAATCACAAAACGTGTGTTCTTTAGATTTTGACAACTAACTTTGATGCAGTTCATGTTTTTGTTGTGAAATATTATTTCTTATTCTAACTGGGTTTGGAAATAATTTCAGATATATGTATGTATTTGAAATGACCCAAATCAAGGAAGAATTTGCAACTCTGTAAATTTTTTGCAAGTTGTTCATTAGGAGGAGCAATCAGTAACAATCCTATGTGCCACATGTTGGCAGGAGGAAGTTAGAAATGCAGAAAGATCTATCCAATTGATGGGAGCATCTGTATTGCAACTATGTTCAGGTATATATCTTTTTATTCAATTGCCTAACGTGCGATTAAACAATTGAAACAAACTCATCATCCAAGAAGTTACCTCTGTTTCCATATTTTTAGTTGGTAAAGAATTAAACAAGTTGTTGGTTTGATCATATTGTATTCGATCTACCTGGCTCCCCACCTGATTAAACAACAAATTCATTCATGATTTGTTAATTCATGTCCTATTAACTTTAACACTGATCCAGGCCACCAAAACCATTTTAACTTGGTCAATTCCTTTTCTTTTTTGTTACTCTCATGATAGAATATCTGATCTGGCATTCAGTTGTTTATTTGTGCATAAAATGCTTTTCTTTTCCATAATTTGAATGCTCATTTCTGCTGTAACATTGAAGTAAGATATTTTTTTCACCTGATTTCAATCTCAGTGTAAGCCTTTTTGACGATAATAAATCTCTGCTGCATGTAGTACAATCACAGAGTCCTTTTGGGCTGCGAAGTGCCATCATATGTTCCAAAGATCGTCCTACTCCTCGAAAGTACCCTCGTGATCCAGGTACTCCGGCAAAGTCACCATTGTAAGGCACATTATCGTGTAAAAAGTCCTCCCTGCCCCTTACATCTCCATAGTTTGTATATCGCAAATGTGCTCCATTATGATTTTTCCCCCTCAATTTGGCAGTAGTTATTACGATGATCAATCTGGTTCAGTGTACAGTAACTATGCATGATAAATTTAGGGTTAAACATTTTAACTTACTCAATTAGGGTCTAAACTTAGTCGAGTCTGCTCAATGTTAAGCTATTTTTGACGAAAATTTGGCAGTGTCATACATGTATTGTTTTTATAAATAAAATGTCCGTTTGGAGAGGCCAGGTAGATTTAAGATGCTATGTAAAAAACACATGTGGTTGACATGGATTTTCATAAAAGAAAAAAAAGTAAATCATTTCTAGAACTCTAAATTTATATCTAATCCCAAAATTCATCCTCTCTCTCTCGGAAACATAACAAAAGGGGTTGCCTACATCATGACTGTCGATCAAGGGGTTGTTGTCTTGCCTGTTTCACACATCATCATTGCCGATCACTCTAATATCTTTTGTCGATCTGCCTTTTAGTCTTTTGGCGTAAATGTTCTCTCCAACAATTTCCAAGTACGTTTGATCTACTCATTATTTTGCTCTTTTGTGTATTAACTTTCAACCTAAATATGCTACACCTTGAGAATATTATCCCCAATGGATTTTCCAGAGATGAATGCCCCTTAAGTAAGATTTGTGATGGACTTGATAAACTCCAATTTTGTAGCTATGATTGTTAAAATTACTTTATATATTGTGTGCAATAGGAAATAAGGAGAAAACCATTCATAGAATGTGGATTTTTAGTGTTTAGGGATAAAGAAAATGTGTATTATATTAAGTTCCTTCATATTTCTACCTGTATAGGATTCTAATAGCGTCTCCACTAGTAATTTTCGAGTAATATGCCTAGTAGGTTGGAAGAAATGGGCATTAAATTCATCTAAAACAGGAGAATTGTTGGGATTCAATCTAAATAATGCACCTTTTACCTCCTTTTTAGTGAAAGGACTTGTGAGCTTCAATGTTGGGACCCGCTTCCGGAACCCAACTTTCTTAACAAAACGGAAACTCGGATAAAATCGAAGCGAAGAAATCGAAGGCAAATCGAATGCAAACTGAAAACGAAGCAAACAAACGGATCAAAATCGAATCGAAACAAACAAAAGGTTCGATCGAACTGAATCAATTTCCAACATCCGCGAACGAATATTTCAGAAGACTTTAGGAAGCGTCGCGTTGGAAACTCTAAGACTAATCCAATCCGAAAGTCGGTCTAAGTTTTTTTTTCTTTGCTCATCTTTATTCAATCTCATAAAAGCACTTAAATTTCTCAACTGGAAATTTCATCCTCAATCAGAAACTCAAATTTCTTGCTTTCTCTTAACCATGCATATTTTACTTTCTCATCCTTAAACTCTTATTCAAATTTTCCTTTGCCATAAGACAATCATACAACTCTTATTCACAATCAAACCATACCCAATTTAACAAAATTGGGCAGCATAACTGTAACATCCCGCCCTCCTGCTAAGGGTTAGAACCCAAAAAATATATATATATATATATATGGTGCATATGAGCTAAGAGGTTTGGTTTAAATGAAACTAGAGGAAATGGATTATAATTCTTATGATTGGGAGAACTGGGAGTGTGTTTGATGAGTAAATGAGGGTTGAAAACTTGGAAAAAAATTGAGGAATGATGGTTTAAGGAATGTCCGTCAAACGGACACGGATGTCCGCTTAACGGACAG
>JANVCL010000007.1:19606221-19617482 GCA_026546855.1 Erythroxylum incrassatum | reverse complement strand
GACTCAGTGCATCCGCTACTATAATTGCTTTCCCCGGATGATAGTCTATCATCAAGTCATAATCCTTCAACAGTTCTAATCATCTTCTTTGTCTCAAATTCAATTCCTTCTAGCTCATAAGGTACTTTAGACTCTTATGTTCAGTAAACACCCTAGTGGTGACTGCATACAGGTAATGTCTACAGATTTTCAATGAAAAAATTATGGCAGCCAACTCCAAGTCATGTGTCTGATAATTCATCTCATAAGGTTTCAATTGTCTCGAGGTATAGGCAATCACCTTATCTTCTTACATTAACACACAGCCTAATCCCTATCTCGAGGCATCACTATATACTATGTATCCATCATTACCCGAAGGCAAAGTCAAAATTGGTGCACTCGTTAATCGATACTTAAGCTCTTCAAAGCTTTTCTAACATTCATCTGTCCATACAAACTTCTAGTTCTTCCTGGTCAACTTGGTAAGTGGAGCTGCTATTATAGAAAAGCCCTCCACAAACCTCCTATAATATCCAGCTAAACCCAAGAAACTCCTCACTTCTGCTATATTCTTTAGTGCTTCCCATTTTACATCTACTTCTATCTTTCTCGGATCCACATGTACCCTATGTTCTGAAATCACATGCCCAAGAAATGCTACTTCCCTTAGCCAAAATTCACATTTGTCAAATTTGGCATACAACTCGTTCTTCCTCAAGGTCTCTAAGGCAACCCTCAAATGCTCCTCGTTCTCCTTGTCACTTTTATAATAAACCAATATATCATCAGTGAAGACAATGATAAATCAGTCTAAGAAGGACTTAAAAGCTCGATTCATCAAATCCACTTATATAGTTGGCTACTTTACATCAAAAAAACTGTATACATTGTCAATATTCCACTTCTTATACCTAAATCTCAGTTTGGGATAAGACTCCATTATTCCCTTTTGATTTATTACATATTAATTTCTGATTTATTTCTTCAATGATCACTCTTAAATTGAATCGTCTAATCAACTTAACTCCCTTTAAGGAAACTCTTCTTTGAAAGAAGATTTCTTGCTACAATCGTCAATACTATTCATGAAATCCTTATCAACCAATTATTTTCCATAATTACTTATGAATCATTTTTTGGTACCTCAAGAAGATCAAATTCAATTATACATAATGTCCTAATAGGATCAATTTATGTCATAGCTTACATGATCAGAACATCCCTAGTAACGAAGCTCGGTGAGGAACTAAACAATTCCATTTACACTAATACCTTGGCTTACATCACCAAAATCATCACACCTGATCTAGGAATGTATTTAAATTGATTCCCCAATTAGTAGCTTATACTAATTTCATTTGTTATGGTGATCCCAGTATCAGATGTACACTCACAATGACAAATCTAACTTAACAACTTTTTCGTATATCATTATCATTGTCTCATCTTCCACTTCTCATTTATTTCATCTCACACATTTATTTTCAATCAATTTATAAGTGCAGGGCCATAACCTATATGAAGCTTAAATCTCCATTCCACAAATATATTCTCATACTGAATCAGAAACTCTTATATCGATAATCACATAACCATTCTAAGTCCAAGTTCATCCTTTCAAGGTCATATCACATAAATGTAACACCCCACTTCTGCAAGACCCGAACCCAACATCGATGGTAATATCCGAATCTGTGCCCCGTAAGGGTTGCGTGCTAAAGCACTCACTCACTCAAAAATTGGTATAATTTTTTTAAAAAACATAACACACATGTGGAAGTCCCATATGACCATTTGGAACCTTTTACAATTACAAACCACTTGAGTCAATTCAAAATACAAACTTATACAAAAGGTGCGGAATAATAATTCAATAGAGAATAGAGATATGCAATGCATATGCGAACTGTTCCCGACCTTTATCCTTCACTTGAATGCTATAAGTATACTACCGTTGGCCTAACAGGGTATTCTTCTGAATCCTGAAAAATATTTGCACTCATTCTTTTCACTCAATCTTTTTTATTTAAGTTCAGATGGCTACAATTCTTGTTAGAGATGTAGATCAACGTCTTACAAAACTAATGGTTCAAGAATCAATTCATTTGGAGGTCTAGGTAAGAAGTTATGGCCAAAAGAAGCAACTATGTTTATGACCTCAATCAAAACCAACCTGGTTTGGTGCGATTTCCATAACTTTCACAATAAATATCAAATTCATTTCATTTTTGAACCATTGAAAGAAGATTTTGATATCTACAAATTTCATAAAGAAGTGGAAAGCAAATCTTTCATCTGAGGGGTCAAAAATTGATCAGACAATATGACGTCATTTTTTAGATGATGTGACATCATCAGACGATACAAAGTTGGGAAAATTATCCTAACTTTCCCTACAGATACTGGATCGAGAAGTTCTTTAGATGGTTAAAAAGAATCTTTCAAAAGCTACAAATATTATGCAGAAGTCCAAGGCAAATTCTTTCATCTATGGGGTCGAAAATGGATCAGACGATAGGGCATCACTTTTGAGATGAAGTGACGTCATCAGACGATACAAGGTTAGGAAAATTATCATAACTTTCCCTGTAGATATCTGATTGAGGTGTTCTTTAGCTTGTTGGAAATAAGACTTCAAGAGCTACAACTATTATGAAGACCATAAAGGCCAATTCGGTCACTTAGAGGAGATCAAATGTGGACTAGAATGTGTTTTGGCCAAAATGAGATGATGCTGATGCCATGAGACTAATTGTTGATGTCATATTGAGACAAATCAAAAAAAGGGTATAACTTTCAGTACAGAACTTAGATTCAGGTGTTCTTTAGATGAATAGAAAGAGGACTTCAAGATCTACAACTCTCATGAAGACCTTAAAGACTAATTTGGTCATCTAAAGGATCAAACTTAGACTAGAAAGTGATCTGGCCAAAATAAGACGATGCTGACATCATGAGATGAATCGCTAATGTCATATTGACACGAATAAAAAAATGGGTATAACTTTTGGTACGAAACTCAGATTCAGGTGTTCTTTAGATGAATAGAAAGAGGAATTCAAGATCTACAACTCTCATGGAGACCTTAAAGACCAATTCTATCATTTATAGGATCAAATTTGGACTAAAAAGTGTTCTGGCCAAAATGAGACGATGTTGACGTCATGAGACGAATCGCTGACGTCATACTGAGACGAATAAAAAATGGGTATAACTTTCAGTGTAGAACTCGGATTCAGGTGTTCTTTAGGTAAATAGAAAGAGGACTTCAAGATCTACATCTCTTATGAAGACCTCAAAGACCAATTCTGTCATCTATAGGATCAAATTTGGACTAGAAAGTGTATTGGCCAAAATGAGACAATGCTGACGTCATGAGATGAATTGCTGACGTCATACTAAGACAAAGAAAAATGATACGGTTAAACTAAGATGCAAAAAGTCAAACTAAGATGATGAACAGTAACTTCGTCTTACTTTTGCTCCTGAACGTCTCCACTTGTAATGATCATAACGTTTGACTCTGATGTCCAAATTTTTCATATAATATACTGTTGGAAAGATAAAAGAAAGATCTATAACTTTCCAGAAGGAAACATTGCTCAAATATATTTATATCAATCCCAAATTTGCCCCTAAAATCCGAAGAAAAATTTTTAATTCATACACCAACACTGCACCCAATTCTTCACTTCATGACAAATTTTGAGACTCTTAGAGACAAAATTGACATTTGATGTCTTCATACAAAATGTAGCCATATATCTCTAATTTAATCTAAATTAAGAATCATCTCGTTTGGATGACTAGAGAAAATGTTGTGGCTAAAAGACTGAATCATACTCAGTCAACATTTTCCAGATCACTACCAATCTGGTTTCTAAATCTTTCCTTATCACCACTCATACCAGATTACTCTTTCTACTCCTCATTTTCAAAAAAATCACATTTAACATCAATTATACCTAGAAGTTGTCAATGAATGCGTGTACCACTTTTATGCGAAAACATTTAATATTTTGTGCATATATATATTAACATGATGCATGAGCAAGAAGATGCTTTGTCTAAATTTGTCTTTAAGCTCACATATACTAAAGTTTTGGGGCCTAAACCTTAATGTGGGGATGAGATGTTGTGTATATATATAAGGTCTTATCAACTCATTAAAAGGTGTTTATGTTCTCTTTCTTCTTGTGCTAGGGCATGAAATATAGCTTCCTTCTCTTCATCGTTTTCTCTTAGAATTAGGTTTCTCTTATTATTGATCTTGCCGAATACACTATTAATTTTTTTAGCTAGATTTCTTTTGTCAATTATAAGAGGTAATAAACTCTAAACCCTAATTTGATTCATGAGAACTTTTCTTAATCATGTGTGCTGGATTAAAGTGATAAATTTTATTTTGTTTATGTGATTTGAATGCTAAGTTGATTGTTTGAGGTAGAAGTTGTCGAATTGATTAACTGGTAGTAGCAAAAACTTATTAGATTTAGATAAAAGTTATCGAATCTGATTTGTTTGATTATAAACTTTGGTTTGAATTATAAATAGAAGTTATCATGATTTAAATTCAACATCTTTAGCCAATGTTTGAATTGCTCTTGCATAAATTTATGTTAATTAGAAGTTATGATGCATGAATTTATGTTTGAAGATTAGTTTACTTAGAAGTTAAGAAACTTGAATTTGGATTGGTTTATCCATTGTCACAAACAAACTACTAATAGATTATCTTTTATGTTCCATGATTAAATTGAATAGGTGTTTATTGGTGAAACCTCTTGCAATTGAGAAACTTGTTAAAGTTGACTTCTTTTATCTTTAAAATTTTGTCGAATCCTTTAGCATTAATTTACCTTAAAATTTAGTTGTTTTCTTAGTTAGCTTTCCTTGAATTTTCGATCCAAAACCCTCCCAAATTAGTGCGTGTGTGCTCTTTGTTATTTCATAGCTTTTAGAAGTAATTTGGTCACGTAAATTAGCTATAAAAACCAAGTTAAATTTTTGATCTTGTTCTCTCATGATTTTCTGTAACCAAACTTGCTGAATTACAGTTGATTTCAATCTAATCTTACTTTTAAATTGGTTTTCCACATATATAGGTTTATTTTTGTTATATTTCATTGGTTTTACATATAGGTCATTGGTTTATCATTCATATAGTTCAAATAACGTTTATAGATTGTATTTGGTTAAATTATTCTCTTGCTTTAATTCTTTCCACTTTTGCTTGATTATTAAACATATTGATTTGTTTGAATTGAGCTGGAATTCATACTTTATAGTTCTCCGTGGGAACAATCCCTACTTGCCTGTACTACTTGTGTTAGATTTTAAGGTTAATTTGTAAGGCCTAACGACACGTTGTCGCATACGCCAAGATAAGGTTACTTTGTTAAGTGGACCTATTACAAGGCAACGTGTAGCAAGGCTTAAAAAAGCACTTCAAGGATTTATTCAAAGTCACATTACATCTAACCTTGATGACAAGGCCAAACCATCCATGGAGATTTCAAGTGCAGTGGTTAAGCTTGTGATTTTTCTAAAGAGGACGTGTGGAGGGGCTAATGCTTAGCCAAATTTCAAGAGAAGTACAATTATTGTTTTAGACTTAATTTAATAGATTGGGTTTGTTATTTATTCTTTATTTATTAGGGTGAAAATACTTGTTATGGGCTAGATATTTATTTGTAAGCATGTGCACTCATTAAAAGTCACTTGCCTTAGTTTATTTTAAGCTAGATACAACTAAGCGTGTGGGCCTAAGTAGAGTGCTCCATTAGGCCCATTTCTCCCATAGGTTTATTTAAGTTATTTTGGTCTTATTTAAGTTAGTTTAGCCCAATCCTAGGTAGATTAGGATCAGATTGCATTATTGGGCTATAAACTCCTAAACTAGTTAGGATTATGCTTGTGTTTTAGCATTAAATGGGCTTGTATCCTATTCCTTTTAGGGTTAGGACATGGGCAAGGGTATAATACCTTATTTTATCCTTGTAAACATCAGGTTAGTTGATTAATGAAATTTAGAAATACTCTTTTCAAGAAAAAAGTGTTCTTCTTGTTGTTTCATCAAGGATTGCATCACTTATCAAGGTAATCACTCGTGTCGTGTTCAATTCTTCTGTTTTCTTTGGTTTTGGGTCTCAATTTCATATAATTGGGGTTTGAACTAGCATATTCTTAGAATAGAAATACTGGAGTTTTGATTCAATAGGATTAAGGGGGTTTCAAGAACCTTATTTTCTTAGAATTTCTGTATCAGTTGGTATCAGAGCTTTGACTTAATTCTATTGAACTCATACGCATCTTTCATTGTTTTCTTTGTTGTTTCCTTATAAAAATCACAAAAAAGGGTTTAATTGCTTGGAATGAATATGCCATTATTGGTTCTTTATGTTCTTGTTTCTTGAATTGATTGGTTGTTTTCTTGATCATCAATTAAAAAAATGAACAATAGAAAAAAAAAGAAATTTCAAGGTTGATCAAGAAACATCCAAGATTGTGATTCTTTGAATCTTTGCTTGATCTTTCATTTAAGATTTGTTCTTGTCATTCAAGATTCATCTAGATTGTCTTTCATTCATTCAAGAACCTTGTTTTCTTGGGGTTTCCATATCAGTTAGTATCGACTTTGACAAAACATATTGCCACAGTAAAGACCCTTCAACTCTTAGGTTTTATGAAGATATAATCGAAGAAATAGAGCAAATCGTAGTGTTTAAGTACAGAGGATTGTCTCACTAGGGAAAGAACCATAAGTTGGAAATTTATTTACTTCAAAATATAAGATATGATAAAAAAAATATAAGTCATGTTGGAAATTTAATTATGATATAAAATTAGGCAGTCACAAGATTCCACTTCAAAAGGGTTTTGATCACCAAGTTCTAGATATGCCTACTTACCTTTCTTTACCCATGCAACCCCATCACAAATTTCCATCAAGAACATGGGCTTTTGACATAATGCAAAATTATGTGAGAAATAGTGATATGAAGCATATAACAAATCATTTCATGGATTTTACTTTTCCAGGTTTTCTTCAAATTCCCTTATTGTATAAGATTTTGCAAGTTTCCAAAAGTGGTCATTTGTCTCTTCCCCCTTTATGTCCTATTCCTTGCTAATTAACATAAACATGTCGAGCATAAAATCTGTGCTTAACATCTAGACACAAATCTGCAATGACTTTATCAAGTCCCTGTAAGGAAAAACATAACCATTTTAGTAGGAAAAATCATAAACAATTTATTTTATTTCATCACAGTTATAATAAGCACATAAATAGTAGAAAAATAAAAAGTAAAAACAATTTGATGTGAAACTTTTACCTTTTGTTGGTCTGTCATTATAGTCCAACCAATTCTAAAGCCCAAGTGAGGTAAATCTTCTTGCAGTATTTCAATGAACCATTTCCAATGACAATAGTCTCATCTTTAACTATATCCTAAGTAACAGGAAACATTTGATTGTTCCCATCACTTCGCACATCACATAGAAGTTCACCCTTAGTTATGGTTTTAAGTCAACATCCATCTAGGCCAAGATAATGCCTGCACCCATGCCTAAACCTATGTTTGCACCCATGCCTAAACCTATGTTTAAGAGCTTCTAAACATAAGTACATTATTTCAAAAACAGGTAGAGATATTGGTATTGGTCGAGACAATGTCACTTTAACTGTGCTACTTGGGTTGGTCTGCCTAATTACTTCAGCATAAGACCAGAGGTTCCCAAACTCCTCTTCAATGTTGATCACAACACTATCTAATATTTTTTATTTGCTCTTCTCACTATCCTCATAGACACTTCAACACTAAAAACAATCCTTAACATAAAATCTGATATCATCATTCTTTAAAAATGACTCCCTCTTAAGCTTATCCATCAATAAGTGAGATAAGATGTTGGTATTCATCTTAGGATTTGTATAAACCCTATTACAGTCATGAGTGTCCCTAAATTTTCTAACTTGAAAAGACTGCATCTTCTTTATCAAATGCTATATATATATATATATATATATATATCAAGCGTAGTCCTCTATCCTACATTTATGTTGCACAAAATTGGGCTTATTTTTGGTAAACTGATAGCCCTCTTGGTTTTGATGGATAACAAACTAATTGCATGCTTAAATTATAGAAAAATCATTCCTGGTTCAATATAAGGCTCAATAACATTTTCATCATAAACAGGATATTTTCTTTTTCTCCTAGTCGCATCATCTACCATATCATCTATATCACTAATAAGTTCCCCATAGTTATCATCGTCATAATATTAAAAAAAACTACCTCATCTTCATCATCTGCATCATCTTCATCACCTGCATCATTTTCATGGTCTCCATCATTTTCATCATCTTCATCTCCTTCCTCTAAATCCTCTTCAGTTAAACCATCCCTATTAACATCCATAAACTCAGCTTCCTCCCACTCCCCTTCTGGATTCCTAAACTTAACTCTGAAATCATCTCCCTAATCTCTATTATATACGTTATCTCCATCATCTATATCATAAACACATTCATCTCCGTTATCCTCCATATTTGCATCATCTCTAACTTATCCATCATTAACATTTGAGACATCATCTAAATTTTCTACTTTCTCAACATTTTCATCAGTATTATCTACATTACCTCTAAACCTTACATTATTAACATTCTGGCCCTCATCTTTAACTATGTTATCCTGATTAACATTTTCTACATTTTCATCAGCAATTCCATTATCTTCAAACCATACATTATTAACATCATGACTGTTGTCTTCAACAACATTATCCTGATTAAGCTCATTAGGTTCATCCTCAATCAACTCAGGAGGTAATTCAGGGGTATGTACACCATATTCAATATACATATCAATAACACCAGTAAGCATCATCTTACTAACTATATCTAACACACTAGCATCATCTTCTACAATCCTCAAACTGTTAGACAGTTGAAAACTAGACCTAAAATAAAAAATCTTGTTCACATTGTTATACCCATTAATCTTACATACATCAATCAGTTCAAAGTAGCAGAGTAAGTCATGATCAAATTCTATTTCATCCACAAAACCATCCTCATACCTACGATTATCACCCACATTAACCAAAGATCTTGCTTGGTGAAACCTCAGAATAAAATATCAAATGCCATTATGCCAAACCATAATGCATCACCCCCTAAAAAGACAAACTAATATTAGTTAATCATTCTTCTTATACCTCATTATCAAATTTTAAAAAGATAAACACACAAAACATAGATATTACAGAATAAGTGACCATTAACTTAAAATTTGGTTTCATTCTATTACATTATGCTAATATCATATTAAACATCAACAAAGCTAAATACTATTGCAAATAAGTTTATGGATTTCATTAAATTAAGATAACATTTGAAAGCACATAAAACCATAAGATACAAAATGTGGAGTTTTAACCTGAGTTAAAATGTGTTCATGTTCAATATTCTTTGACCTTCGAGCGAAATTCAAAAGCCCAATTTCTTTAGCCCACCAGATGAAGCCCTAAATGATCTCAAATTAACAGTTCAAACACTCAAAATCCCCAAATTTGTAGCAAATAAACCCCAATTCTACATCCCTAAATTGAATTGATACTATAAACAAACCCTAAATTGAAGAAAAGCACGACATTTGAAACCCCATTCCTAAAATTTTTTCCTTTTTAAAAACCTTACTGTTTGACAAGATAAGTTTCCAAAAGAGAGAGCATGAATATTTGGAGATTACAATTAAAATTAGGATTTTGAGTAAAAATAGAAATGTTTTTCTTTTTTGTTTGAAAATCCACACGGCTTTTATGTGTTTGACATAGCATCTAAAATCCACTTGACCTCTCCAAATGGACTTTTTATATATAGAATACATGCATGTACGACACTGCAAGATTTCTGTCCAAAATGACCTAACATTGAGCAGAATTGATATCGTTTAGACCTTAATTGAGCAAATAAAAATGTTGACCCTAAATTGATCAAATCTAAAAACGTGTGGCCCAAAATTGGGTATTTAGCCACATTTAAAAGTTGACAATGTCTCGTGCTGGAGGGTTTGGTTTGGAAGATTTGATAGTTTTGTAGTAATTTACCTGAAAAATGAATAAAACATTTTGAAAACTTTTCTGTAGTCAATAACAGTGGGATAGGATGAGGTGTTATCGGTAGATTATGTGGCTGGAAATGATGGACATATGAATCATATACAAATGATGAAAAATAAAAAAAACATGTTCGTTTTCATAAAATTTAAATACAAAAAATCTAAAACTAAAAGCAAACAAACAATTTTTTTAACTAAATTTAAAAACAAATAATAAAAATTTAAAAAATAAATAGAAAGAACACAACCCACAACGTAGAAGAAGTTGTTCTCTGTTGTTCGCTCATTAAACCAATGGGCCGATAGACCCGTTGATTGAATACGAGGAATTAAGTTGCAAAAAAAATCTTCGTCGTTTACTTATGTTTTTTTTAAACAAAGTCAATATCAATAGCATTAATCAGAGAGGTAGGGGAAATCCCAACTACAACGGCTAGCATATAAATATGAGACCCTCGCTAAGTTATGAGCCTCAACATTGGCTTGCCGACGATCCTAACAGACCTTGATTTGAGGTCTAACGCTCAATAATTGTTTACATTCCAAAATGACTACCAAATTCAGTCCAGTTATCATGAAAACTATTTATAGCAAAAACTAGTTTTTGGGCATCGAAGTAAAAAGCCCCTCGACCATGGCAAAGAGGTAAGACCCAAGTTAACGCTTCCCACAGTACCACAACTTCAACCACATTGGAACAAAATGACCAGAAACTGATCTCACGAAGTTTCCTTCCCCATCTTGGCAGACAACCCCATATCCATATAGACATCGGTCCATAAAAGTTGCACCATCAACAAAGCACAGACAATCAAGTTGTGCCTCATCTCGCAGCCCTTCCACTACCCCACGCCCCTCTACTGGACAGGATGGCATGGATTTGTTCATATTAGCTTGTTGCCAATCATTAATAGAGCCTAAAGCCATGCGATACAGAGCAAAAGAGGAGTACCTTTTGGCCGCCTAATTCCGATTGTTACGTGCCTGCCATAGTTGTGGAGCTCAAGAGCACCATTGAATCACCCGTACCGTCGGTTCCCTCTCACACACTTCCACAAACCATTGGTTAAAAGCCACCCTTCTCGCACAATACTGTCACCTCCCCAACGAGCCCATATAGACCGAGCCGCCGTACAAAAAACAAGAGCA
>JANVCL010000007.1:19586662-19606121 GCA_026546855.1 Erythroxylum incrassatum | reverse complement strand
ACCACTCTTCTCTTCTTTCTTTCTTCATTCCTACACAAACCCTAACCTTCATTTCATCCCATTTCTTGAATCTAACTTAAAGAAAGATGAATACTTACCTTTAACACTTGATTTCTCTTCTTTTTCTTCTTCTTTCTTCTTCTCCACGACTTTCTCTCTCCTTCTTCTCTCTTGGCCGAAACTTCTCCTTCTTTTCTCCTTGCTCACGATTTCTCCTTCTTTTCCTCTTAGGGTTTACGGCAATCTCACTTCCTCTTCTCTTCTTTTCTAATTCATTTATTACTCCACTTAAAAACCTACTCCAAAACTACATAGTTTTGGTACTAACTTAAAGTGCCTTTGGGCTCTCCTCCTCCCAAGCCCACTAAACCCTAATTCCACTTATTTCTATCCTCCTTCTCTTTATTCCATTTAATCCTAAGGCCCATTCTTCTAACAAGCCCTTCTTAAAAGCCCAACTTTAGTCCCAATCACTTGCTAATTCTAAAACTCAATAAATATAAATATACACATAATTAAAACAATTAAGGCAAAATAATAAAAATAATTAAAGTAGACAAATAAATAAATAAATCAAGAATAAATGATAAATAAAGAAAAATAAAAAAAATATTTGGGGTCCAACACCATCCCTATTAACATTCACAAACTCAGCTCCTTCCCATTCACCTTTTGAATTCCTAAGCTTAACTTTGAAATCATCTCACCCATCTCTATTATATTCCTTATCTCCATCAACTCATTCATCTCCATTATCCTCCATATTAGCATCATCTCCAACATATCCATCATTAACATTTGAGACATCATATAAATTTTCTACATTCTCTACATTTTCATCAATATTATCTACATTACCTCCAAACCCTACATTATTAATTTTCTGACCCTCATCTTCACCTACGTTATCTCGATTAACGTTTTCTACATTTTCATCAACAACTCCATTATCTACATTATCTTCAAACCCTGAATTATTAACATCTTAACCATTATCTTCAACTACATTATCCTGATTAAGCTTATGAGGTAATTCAGGAACATCTACACCATGTTTAATATAAATATCAATAGCACCAACAAGCATTATCTCACTAACTATATCTAACACATAGCATCATCTTCTACAACCCTCAAACCATTAGACAGTTGAAAACCATACCTAAGATATAAAAAAAATCTTGTTCACATTGTTATAGCCATTAATCTTACATACATCAACCAGTTCAAAGTAGCTGAGTAAGTCAGGATTAAATTCTATTTTATCCACAAAACCACCCTCATACCTAAGATTATCGCCCACATTAACCAATGATCCCTCATGGTGAAACCTTAGAATGACCTCATCAAATGCAACTTTGCTAAACTATAATGCAACACACCTTAATAGACAAACTAATATTAGTTAATTATTCTTCATGTACCTCATTATCAAATTTTAAAAAGACAAACACACAAAACAGAGATATTATAGAACAAGTGACCATTAACTTAAAATTTGGTTTCATCCTATTACATTATGCTAATATCATATTAAAAATCAATAAAGCTAAATACTATTGCAGATAAGTCTATGGATTTCGTTAAATTAAGATAAAAACATTTAAGAGCACAAAAAATCATAAGATACAGAATGTGGAGTTCTAGCGTGAGTTAAAATTGAATTCTTGATATTTAATATCCTTTGACCTTTTAGCAAAATTTAAAAGTCTAATTTGTTTAGCTCACCAGACAAAACCCTAAATGATCTCAGATTAACCCTTCAAACACCAAAAATTCTCAAATCCGTAGCTAATAAATCCCAATGCTAAATCCCTAAATCAAATTGATATTATAAATAAACCCTAAACTGAATAAAACCACAACATTTAAAACCTCATTCCTAAAATTTTTCCTTTTCAAAAACCTTACTGCTCAACAAGATAAGTTTTCGAGAAAGAGAGGGTGAACATTTAGGGATGACAAGTAAATTTAAGGTTTTGAGTAAAAATTGAAATGATTTTCTTTTTTTTTCTTTTATGAAAATCCATGTCATTTTTAAGTGTTTGACATGACATCTAAAATCCACCTAGTCTCTCCAAATGAATATATAGAATACACGCGTGTATGACACTGTAAGATTTCTGTCCAAAATAGCCTAACATTGAGCATAATCGATAACATTTGGATCTTAATTGAGCAGGTTAAAATGTTAGACCTTAAATTGATCAAATCTGAAAACATTTGAACCAAAATTGAGTATTTAGCCTTTAGACACATATTATATAAACTTTTGATATCATAAATAACTTATAAATTACATTTTTATACAACTTATTTCAAATGAGTCACAAATTCAATTTAAATAGGTGTGAAAGTTTAATTCTTATAATGAATAAATCTCATATAATTAAAGATTATTTGAGCAGTTACTCACATTATTTATACTATCTCGTAGAGGATAAGATGCTAGTATTTACTATTGGCAATGTTTTTTCAAAAAAATTTACGATTGATAATTTGGTTTAACTTGAATTGATTTAATTAACCTAAAGTTTGAATTAAGTTTGGATTTGGAGCATCAATCAGAGATTCGATAGATGATTTAAACTACTCGCACTGCCACCAGAAAATGATATTATTGTAAAAATTTCCCTAAAGTGATATTATTTTAAGTGAGATGTATTTGAATTCAAACCATGGGGATCAACCTTGATTAAAGTTCGGACAAAATTCATGCTACAACCAAAAGGGTGGAATTGGTGATGATCTCCTTGCTATTTCTACTATTATTAGTTAAAGAATGAATTTGACCATTTGTAGTTAACCGAACTTATAGTAATTACTTAATTACAATGTTATAGTAATAATCTATAGATTAAATTTAAAAACCCAAAGGAAACGATTCTCAACAGAATTTTGAAAATCTCCGTGAATGCAATAAAATCACGTATAAAAGTAATAATCAATGTTTTAAAAACTAAATCGGTATACCTACTTATGAAAACTTCGAATCAGCCAACTTTTTTAGAAATAGTAATCTTAGTCTGATTCGACCTGTGACCCGAAAGAAATGCACAAAACAGCATCATTTTGTCAAATTTTTTTTAAGAAAAGTGTAGACGAGCCAGCTTGGCCTGGTCTGTCCAGTGGCCCATGGTCAGGCCAGGCCGGGCCAAACGTGACTCAACCCTGACCCGATCCATTATCATCCCTAAACTTTTTTGTTCAATTTTTATTTTTTTGAATTAATTTTGTTTAATAATTTTTATTATTAAAAGTTAATTAGTTTATAGTTTTAATAAATCAAATAACTTTTTATTTAATACTGTTATTTTAAAATCAAAATTTAAATTTTTTATAAAAAAAGATAATTACCCAATTAAATATTTTAAATCTTAAATCTTACTATCTGTTTTTAAAATATTGGTAATAATAACAAAAAGTCTAATGGCACAACCATCCGCAAAAATTTTAAAATCTCCGTGAATGTCCCGCCGGCCGGCCATCAATCACCACTCACCACCATCCCTTTGTCTCCTTCTCCATCGAATCTTCTGTTTACGTCATTTTAATATTGAAATGTCCATCTTCTTCACGCTACCCTCTCCAAGGGTTTTTCGCTCCCTCTCTCATGGCCACGCCTCCCTCTCTCTTGCTCCTCTTCATCTTCTCCTTCGTCTTCTCTACCGCTCATTCTTCCACGATCGGCGTCGACTACATCTCTCGCCTCCTCGACATCCAAGAACGCGAGCGCGCTCCTCCCTCTGTTCAACTCGCTGCCGCCCGCAGCGTCCTCCGCCGCTTGCTTCCCTCTCATTCTACAGCGTTCGACCTTCGAATTGTGTCTAAGGTGCGTGCTTCGTGGAGAGATATTTTGTTTTTGTATCACTGTAGAGTGTATGCTTTTGAAATCTGCTTTATTTGAGAACTCAAGAGTATAGTGTATGTAGCTGTCGTTTTTGTGTTGTTTGTGTACAGGAGCAATGTGGCGGGAAATCTTGCTTTATTATCGAGAATCATCCTTATTTTATGGGAGTAGGATCTCCAGAGATTATGTTAGTTGAATTGCTTAACAGTATATCCTTTTTGCCTTCTAAGTGATGTCAAGGCTTTAGTGGCACCCATTTTCTGTGCATTGAATAGCTTATGAGTATGATTGTATATGGTGTTTTGGGCTGTCTCGTATTAGAATTTCTGGGGTCACCGCAGTGGAAGTATTGGCTGGTCTGCATTGGTATTTGAAGTATTTCTGTGCTGCGCATATATCATGGGACAAAACTGGTGGTGCGCAACTAAATTCAGTACCTAAATTAGATTCTCTTCCTCGTGTTCAAAGTCCTATCATTGTAAGGAGACCGGTTCCTTGGAATTATTACCAGAATGCTGTTACATCTAGCTGTAAGTCCCAATGCTAACAGAGACCTGCTGACAATGGCTATAGCTTCAGACTCTGAAAAATATGACCTAAATTTAACATATCCCTTTGCAAAGATTCATTTGCTTGGTGGGACTGGAAAAGATGGGAAAAAGAGATTGATTGGATGGCTCTCCAAGGAATCAACTTGCCCTTGGCTTTTACTGGTCAAGAGGCTATATGGCAAAAAGTTTTCCAGGTGCCTTTCCTCTCCTTGTCATGTTTACTTGTTTGTTAGCTTTATAACTTATCTGTTTTCCTTTGAACGGTAGAATGCAACAATAGTGCTACATTTTCTTTAGGAACATGTTACTGAAAGTGATTTCTTCTTATTATCTTCTTCACGTTGTTGGTTCTTAGTCTTACATTAGTTCAGAATTTACGATTTTCTAAAATTTACTTGATAGTTTTTACTCATTGTGGGTAAGTACCATGACTAAATAGCACTATAGCAGCTTCTGGCTGCTCAAAAATCAGTTTTGATATTGCCTCTTGGTATCTTTTCCTGAAGTGATTTATTCTTCACTTCTGCAGAAATTCAATTTAAGCAAAGCAGATTTAGATGATTTTTTTGGAGGGCCTGCATTTCTTGCTTGGTCTAGAATGGCAAATTTACACAGGTGCACTTATAACCTAGATTTATTGTTTTGGTTCACTTTAAATTCTAGGTCGAAAGTTTTTTTTCTTTTGTCAGTTACTTCGCAAAGTTTAGTAAATATTTGCCACAATGAAAGGTTATGCTGCTCTTTCAATCTTTTGATGTTATGGAGCACAGAATTTGAGATCATTTAAATCAGTAGGTGAAGTTTTTTCATGATGAGAATATATACTTAAACCAAAACATAAGGATTCCTGTATAAACACCTTTCTTTTCAATCTAAGGTGGGGTGGGCCACTACCACAAAGTTGGCTTGATCAACAACTAGCTTTGCAGAAGAAAATACTTGCCAGGATGTATGACCTAGGGATGACACCAGGTACCAATTTCAATTCATTAGGAAAGATGAAATTCACCTTCCTCCCCAACCATCCTTTCTGTCCTGTATCTTCTATGAAGCATAACATAATTAAAGCTATTCTTAGAGGTTTTTAAGAAGCCATTTAGAAGAAGTAAAGCTATTACATAGGAGAAAGCAGTAAGACACATTTAAATTTTTAGATCTTTTGCTTCTCCAACTTCTGCTAAAGGTGATGTTCACAATACTTTTGAATCAACTTTTCCAGTCCTTCCAGCCTTTTCTGGAAATGTTCCTGCTGCATTAAGAAATATATATCCATCAGCAAGGATAACTCGCTTGGGGAACTGGTAAGTGCTAATTGGTGCAAATAAGACACCAAATCTTCAACTTGTGAAAACTTGCTAATTTTGATGCATTCTATGGTTGCATCAATGGGAGACATAACACCCAATAAATGCTTGTGAAAAATCCTGCTTCAGGTTTTCAGTTGAGAGTGACACCCGATGGTGCTGTACTTATCTTCTTGATGCAACTGACCCCTTGTTCGTTGAGATTGGGAGAGCATTTATTCAACAACAGTTGAGAGGTGCAATTGTCTTAGTTCCAAATTAGTTGAATATTATGTTTCTCATGTTAATAACTGTGTTAATGTTGCAAACGTTTTGATTTTTGGTATCACCTTTTGGTCAGAGTATGGAAGTACAGGGCATATATATAACTGGTAAGGTTATCTCCCTTACAGCTAATTTTGGATACATATGCCAGCTGGAATGTGAAGTTATTGCCTTTTATTGGCTGATTCCTTAAAGTCACTCATTAGCTCACTATTGTTTATAGTTTCCATAAAATTATAGACTATGTTTGTTCAAGTCTTTAAAATTGTGTGTATCCTGACTCATGGCAGTGACACTTTTGATGAGAATACTCCACCAGTTGATGATCCAGAGTACATTTCTTCACTAGGTGCAGCAATCTTTGAGGGAATGCAGAGTGGTGATGACCATTCAGTCTGGCTTATGCAGGTGGATCAATTTTGGTTGTGCAGTTATATTATTCAGCCTTACTAGTTCTCATATTGGGCTGTGATTGACTTTGTTCACATTCAGTGTACTACAGCTTTTGCATTTTGATGCTTTGTCTTGATGAATATTCAAATTCACCCTTGTTATCTTACTAAGTCAATATTGATTTCTGCATCAGTAATTTGTCTTTAAAAATCATTTAGTAATTGCAACGACTTTGCATTTGGTCCTAATGTCCTGATTTTCTTTTCTTTTTTTTTCTGCAGGGTTGGTTGTTCTCCTATGATCCCTTTTGGAGGCCTCCACAAATGAAGGTTTTAATTTCTGATTAGTTTTGTTTTTTGATTGTAGGTCTTGGTGAAACATCTCAAAGATGGTCACCAAATTTTTCTCTTTACTTCCGTCTGTTGGGAATGTCTAACGTAACGGTAGAACGTCAAGTTTAGTTAGAAGCATACGGATTTAAGTTTCTTAGAAGAATATGCATTTGACACTATGGAAAATTTGATTATATCTTTTCTATCTTCATAATATAATTTCTCAAGGGTTAGGACATGATTAATAGAAGAAAAAATTCATATGGGAAATCCCAAAATGATAAAAGTTGTTCGAACAGAAGTAAAAATCA
The DNA here is from genome assembly GCA_026546855.1 of Erythroxylum incrassatum. Lineage (NCBI taxonomy): Eukaryota > Viridiplantae > Streptophyta > Magnoliopsida > Malpighiales > Erythroxylaceae > Erythroxylum > Erythroxylum incrassatum. The sequence continues at coordinate 19,599,116 of JANVCL010000007.1, read as the reverse complement.
ATGGTTGAAAATATGGGATTTTTCCCTAGCCTTACCATATCGAACATGTATTACTCCTTGCCACTGAGGAAAGTGCTGTATGCTGTAATTTTTTAACCTTTGCTTCTTCTTTATCATCCAAAAATTGAAGCCCATATCTTTTTGTTTCATGCAAGAGTCTAGCTGTTTGGAAATAAACTTTTAAGAACACCACACAAAAGTTGTCATATTTTTTTCATATGTAACAGGATTCACAATCTTTGCTATGTATGTTTACAACAGATTTTAAACTGGTCAGAATCTATGCACCGTCCACTACACAAATTGCCTCCATTGGAACATTTCTGGTGGCGATTTGCAATTTTCTATGTGCATATTCCTGCATAAAATATTAAATATACGTAGTGTAGGTTGAAATTTTAGATTCGTTTTAGTGCAAATTGATAACTACATTTGGTCCATGTTTAGTCTACATGTCTGTCTCATCCCATCATGAGATTATGGCTTTGCATTGTTCAAATTTGTCATTTCAATTGATTGTGATGTTAGTTTCTGCCAACATCCAACCTTCTCCAGGCACTTCTACATTCTGTTCCTTTGGGGAGGCTTGTAGTCCTTGATCTTTTTGCTGAAGTCAAACCGATATGGATTACCTCAGAGCAGTTTTATGGCATCCCTTACATCTGGAAAGTTCTTTTTTTTTGGCCCGATAGTTAATGCTCTTGACTGACTTTCAAATTTTGTTTTACTTTTGATTAAGCTGCTAATTTGGAAAATAAATATTACAGTGGTTTTGCGTCTTGCAAAGAAGGCAATTTTAAATTATGAAATGGGTTGGTAGCGCTCCAAACTAAACTGATTCAAGTTGAAGATCTGAAAAACAACCTAATGGACAACTTGCTAGTTAATGAAACTTAATCAATTATATTATCTACATATTTTTCATTTCTTTATGCAAAGATTGCAATTGTGTTTTGATTTATTTGTTCCATGATATACAGGTGTATGCTGCATAACTTTGCAGGAAATATAGAAATGTATGGAGTTTTAGATTCAATAGCTTCTGGTCCAGTCAAGGCAAGAACGAGTCAGAACTCAACAATGGCAAGTTTATTCTTTTGAATCATCGCCTGATCTGACCTTACTCTGCAAAAGAATAATCAGTACCTTGTTTGCCAATTGTACAATGAATTCCATGATTTTGCATCTTTCGATTCAGAAATTATTTTCCAAATTATTCATTCACTCGGTACCAAATGACTATATTTTTCATATTTTACTTTATGAAGGTTGGTGTTGGAATGTCGATGGAAGGAATAGAACAGAATCCTGTAGTATATGATCTCATGTCTGAAATGGCATTTCAACATAACAATATTGATGTCAAGGTAATGTTAAAGTTATTCCTTAATCCCCGTAATTTTCATCCTTTATTTTTCCAAAAATTTCCATCTCTCAATATAAGAAACATTATGTTCCAAGCTTAGATAATCGTTACCTATAGCAGAAGCATTTTCTTGCATAATGTTACATCTTCAATGTGTTTTTTTTACTTAGTATTCTTATTCGAGTTAGTTTAGAACTTCAAACACCTGGTATGCCCTTATGCAAATAAAAACATTTTACCAAGTATAATGAAAATTCATTTTCCTTGTACAAGTTTATTTTTCCTAGCATATAGGAATCACTTAGCACTGCAATCCCTGTTAGTAGTTGCAGAAGGCAACGGGCCCTGCAAAGTTATTGTAATTGATTGACCCTCTATAATTCTCAATGCTTATTGGTAACCCATATGTTTCCGTAAAAAACAAAAACTGTTCTGTATTCTCTTTGAATTTGTTCCACTAGCTTCCTGGCTTGAAAACTCATCCTTGTTCCCAATTTTGACTGTATCTTGAGCTGTATGTTCTGGCATGTAACGAATTTTTATAGTAGCACATTTTTCGAATAAAATTTCCATTCTTTTTTTGTCATTTGAAAGTTTCCAGTTTTGCATGAGGAAACTTGACCAGTTGGTTTGTCAGGCCATACATTCACTAACTTATCACTTGACCAGTTGGGTTGTCTGGCCATACATTCACTATCTTATCTTTCTTATAGGCTTGGCTTGATTTATACTCAACAAGACGTTATGGCCGTTCAGTACCTTTAGTGAAGGATGCCTGGATTATTCTATATTACACGATTTATAATTGCACAGATGGTGCCTATGTAAGTTTCAAACTTGCTGCTTGATCATGTTCATATTTTAGTGTGATCTCATAATAAGTGTGGGATGGAATTATGCCAACTCAATTGCATATTTTGTACACTATCTCAAGTAGGATGTTGCGCTAGTCCAAGTTGTTTTGGGGTTGTCCAATTTCATGTTCAAGAATGACTACTACTCGTAGTGATGGCATTAGGCTGGGCTTGGGTAACCTTGGTTTGGGCCCGACCCAAACTTTTTTGTAAGGCATCGGACCAGATCTGAGGCCCAACAAACCTGAGGCTGGTGATTCGAGCTTAGATCCAAGCCTAAACTAGATCAGGCTTGGGTTGGGTGGCCCGAAGTCCGGCCATATCAGACCATATCCGTTAAATTCAAATCGGGTCATTTTTGGGCACAAATGTCATCCCTAGGAGTGAGGCAATTGTGTCTAGTGTATTTAAACTTCTATCTAGATTTTCTGTTTTTCCTTTGTTTGCATGAAGTCATATAGTCTCTCTTATATTGGACCAGGACAAAAATAGAGATGTCATCGTAGCATTTCCTGATGTTGATCCTTTCTTCATTTCGGTTTCTCACCCAAGTTATAACCGCAATGGCAACCCATTATCAATGACGGTTATATCTAATCGAAATGCTGATTCATATGACCAACCGCACTTATGGTACTCAACTTCTGAAGTTTTGCGTGCATTAGAACTTTTCATTGCCAGTGGGGATGAACTATCAAACAGTCATACTTACAGGTTGGCATTTTTGGGTTTCAAAAGCTTTTGTAATACATATCTTTTAGGTCACAAATTCATATGGATTCCATTGATTTCTTTGTTGTTATACTTCATATTCACTTGGTTTTCCCATTTTATCTTCAGCTATGACTTGGTTGATCTAACAAGACAAGCTTTGGCAAAATATGCGAATGAGCTGTTCTTAAAGATAATTGAAGCTTACATGTTAAATGATGTCAACGGAGTTGCCTGGCAGAGCCAAATGTTTCTGGACCTTGTGGATGACATGGACACGCTATTGCAATGCCATGAGGGATTTCTTCTGGGCCCTTGGTTAGAAAGTGCAAAGAATCTTGCCAAAGATACAGAGGAGGAAAAACAAGTTAGAGGCTTCATGAACTATTATTTAAAACTTGCCAAATTAAGCATGTTGTTTTTCCCTTTCTAGTGAAATACTCCTAATCTGTCCTATGTTGCAGTACGAATGGAACGCAAGAACTCAGCTAACTATGTGGTATGACAATACCGAGGAGGAAGCAAGTCTTCTTCGTGATTATGGTAAGAAACTAGCCTAATTAATTTGATTTGCTATTTTTGATTGAGTGAATGGTGTTAGTTCTGTCTGTTTTTCTTCTGGTCAGTCAGTGTCATTGTTGGATGACTAGGGACTTTTGCAACATAAACGTGAGAATTTTTCCTTGAGGAATTAACTGCATGATATTTTCTGTGATCCCTTATAATCCAAATACTGTAGCAAACAAATACTGGAGCGGCCTTCTCCGTGAATATTATGGTCCGCGAGCAGCCATATATTTCAAATACTTGATTGAGAGCTTGGAGTATGGTCATGGCTTCCAGCTGAAGAATTGGAGGAGAGAATGGATAAAGCTCACTAATAACTGGCAAAAAAGTCGAAACACATTCCCGTTAAAGAGGACTGGAAATGCCCTGAACACATCTAGGTGGCTTTACAACAAGTACTTGCGCAATCCTGATGCATATAATGGCAAACTTAAGCCACCACAGGACGAGTTCTTTCCGGCAGAAGTTGTCCTGGAAGACAGTAATGTGTATATGCGGTAAGTAATATGTACTTTTGCAGGTTTGCCTGCATAATCTCCACCTAGACCAAAACCTGTCAGTAGGGGAGTTTTTAGCAAATGTGCCGTCCGATAACGGTGTCGTATGACAGATCTTGAATGGTATTAATAATTGGCAGGAAATTTCACTTTCGGTTGGGGAATAACGGAGTTAGCATCAAAATGGAATGGTCAGATATGGTTAATGCTGACTTATAATAATTATGCGTAAATGATAATTTATAAATTTTATATTTTGATTAATTAGTATTTAATTTAATTTAATTGAAATTTTACAAAATTAACATGTTTTATTTTTTATTTTTTATTTTTAAATCACTAAAAAGAAAATAAATTCTCTAACAATAATTCAAACTTTGAATTAGTAATTAGATGAAAAACAAACTTTACTATTTAAGTCACCTGTTGCCCTTAGAAATAACTAATACATATTACATAAGGTTATTTGATTTGTGGTACTTAAAGGAAGTTAAGAATTACGCAACTTTTTTTATAAAGAAATTATTTTTGTAATTTAAATTATTTTTACAAAATAGCAACTTTATGCTTGTTTCAAGGCTCAACTATACTATATTTTGGCAACTAAAGTACAACTTTTTAAGAAATTTAAATTTGGAGTTTATAAAAAAAATATGTTTTAATTAGATTATTCAGATCAATTATGAGCATATTTTTTTAATTTCTTTTGTCTTTATGATTTACACATAATGCTCAAAATAATCACAAACCCATCTTTACATTTATTTTGAGAATTATATAACATTATTTAGCTTTTTATATATTTTAATATTTATTTTTTATATTAGTTTTACTTATGTTATAATTCTTATAAAAGATTTGATTAGATATATTTTCATCTATGTTTCATATGGTTTAAAATTATATAACAATTAATATATTGTGCTTTGCATATTATTTAATATACTTTAAATAATATTTATATACATAAATAATTTTTATTACAAAATAAAATATAATTAAAATTAAAAATAATTTTTATTTTTATGTTATCAGACAATCTACTGTATAAAACTCTCTTAAAAAACTTATTTTTAAATAACAGCCAAGTAATCAACTAACTTCTTAAAATAGCTTCTTTAAAAAAACTCTACTATCAAAAATTATCAAAAGAGGGAAATACTTGTAAAATATTCAAGGAGAACGAGAAACTTCTAGCCCCCCACAATATTCAAGGAGAACGAGAAACTTCTAGCCCCCAAACAGGATATTAGTTTCTAGAATCTACAACCTGACGGTCTTCTTTCTCTTCTTTTCTTTGGTTTGGTATCGTCACGTTTTACGTAATCGTTTGGTTACTTGGCGTTCAAGTTCAACGACTTGGTAGCAGGCTTTCAACATTTCCAAGTTTTACAATATTGACTTTTCTCGTTCAGCAAAAATACACGTCATTCGATTAAATCCAAGAAAATTAAAATTTTAACCTAAGACTAACAACCTCAATCACACGTTAGTATGTATACTAAGTTACTTTTCTTATTAATTGTTGTTATCACATTCATTAGAATTAAAATAAAAAAATTAAAATGTATGGAGTTTACAAATATCGAATTTATAATTTGATTTAAATTATTAGCTTATTACTTAATTATAAATTATTAATTAGTCAAATAATATATTTAATTATTAGATATTTATTTAATAAAATTAAAAATACCAATTACAAGCTTTATATGATAAAAATATGATGATACTCTTCTACCACCAAAGTAGAGATTATAAAAGTTTAATTTATGAAAAACTAATCTAATTCGTTGTTTTAACTTTTTCACGAGTGTCCAGTCTTTTTTTTTAAATCGAACCAGAAGTTAAACTAAATTTTAAAAAATTCAAAAAATCATCGTAAAATCGACTAAAGATTAAATACAATTAAAGAATTTGAAATATGATTGAAAACATATTATCCTTATTTATCAAAGAAATTGAATTTTAATTAAAAATATTATTAAATAAATATTAACTGATTTATTTTAGTTTATAAAAAATTATTAATTTACAAAAATTGACCAATCAATTTTAAATAACAAGAATTATTAAAAAAATTAAAACTGAATTGAGAAATGAAACAATTCAAAAAATTTATTATTTCTTCAAATGAAATAGTTGAATTTTTATTTTTGATAAAATAAAACATCATAAGAGAGATTATATTTTAAAATTTTAAATTAAAATATAAATCTTTCTTCGTAGCCAATCAAAATCGACATTTTCTTTCCACAATTTTTTCAAGATTCGGTATGGTACTATGGCCCGCGAAGCTTCCATGGGTGGTGGTGGGCTCCAGTTGTTTCGCAGCCGGAAACGACTCGTTTCCGACCTCGTGACAGTTGTAAAAACCCAACTTATATGAAGCTTAACGCGATCGAATGTTCCAATTCACTTAATTGCCCTTCTTTAAAAAAGGAAATTCAAAACGCTACAGTCGTCAAAGGGTAATACTGTCCAACAAGATAGTTGCAACCTTATTGCTTCCTTATGCTTCACATTGACACAGGACGACGCGGACTTTGCTGCGCTGTATAAATAGCGCGAGCCTAATCCAAAACCCCTCGTAAGTCGTAACCTATCGTTTCTATTTCCTCTTCGATCGCTTTCTCTCTTTCTCGTTCTTCAGATCATAATCAAAACCAATCGTCACAACATCAGATGGCCGCAAACAGCTCATACGGTACGTCGTGGGCCGATCAGTGGGACCCAGACGACTCTGTTTCTTATCGGTCGACCACCACCACCACCAAGAACTCATCTTCGTCCACCGCAAAGTACAAGCAGAAGGTCGGAGAAGGTCTCGGGAAGACAAAAGCTGTCGCTTCCACTGGCGTCAAGAAAGTTAAAGAAGGTACTACCGTTGGGCTCCGGTGGATCAAAAACAAGTACCACAAGACTACTCAGAAGCATTGATCCACATTAGAATTGTCAAAACCATATCCCTGTTTATTCTTTAGCTTTTCTTTTCTGGTGTTGTTAGTTTCCCTCCTCTGTTCATGATTTCTATTCGTTTGTTTATAGCACACATCACCATGTGGTTTTTTTTTAATGTGATTATATCAATATGATTGTGAGTTTCTTTCACAATTTTCTGTAATTCTGAGACTTATATTGTATACATAAATGCAGTGACCTTTAGTTTTTGTATATCAGTGAAGCAAATCCGATCCTTTTCTTTTTTGAACAGATCATTACGTGGTTCATACTTTGTTTACAAATAAAGAATTTAATTAAAAGTTGATAAAGACTCTTTCTTGAAGACGAAGTTTGGTTTTATCTTATGCATGCTGCTTGAATGCGTTGTAGGTACCGTGGTGTTACCGCTTTCTTTAATGTTAACTAGTAGGAAGGACCTAATCCGACTCTAGATCGTCTGTTCAGTTTTATTCTGTTTTATTTTGTCTCATAAAATTTCAGTTATTTTTTCTGCAGGCTCCACGCAAGTCTCATGCAAGACTTATATAAATAAATGACTGAGATTTATTGGACACAATAAAATACGATAATATTAGACAGAAAATTTGGACTCACTTAAACTGGAGTAAGGATTTTCTGTAGATTTTATTTTGTCTCATAAATTTCAATCATTTATTTATGTGGATCTTACATAAATTTTGTATAAATGAATGATTGAGATTTATGAAAATAGGAATGTTTTAAACAGGATCTCTATTTTATTTTATAAATTTTAATTATTTATTTATATAAGTATTACGTTAATTTTATATAAATAAATAATTAAAATTTATGAATTCGGACGTAATAAAATGGAGAGATAATCTCACCAAATCAGGCTGTTATTGTCAAAGCCTAACGCAGTTCAGTTCTAGAAAGTTTGACTCGGTATTCTAATTATTATATATATATATGTACAACAAAATCCAACAAAACGAAACACTAAGGCGGCTTGGTTATGCTGTGGGTGGTGGAGCGGTCCAGTTGCTCCACCGCCAGGGAAGACTCGTCAGGCGTACCTGCCTTCATAACAACTACCAAGATAGATTCTGGACGCTTCTTCAACATCACGCGTGTTCTATGTTCTATGTTTGAATCTAAAGTCGTCCAAGGGTAACACCGTCCAACTATATTTTATTATAAGTTCCTTTTATCTCACGTTGAAGTAGCGCCACACGGACTTTGCAACCACATATATATATTACATAAACGCATAATCCCTTATAACCCTAACCTCTCTTCCTCTTCGAGCATATCCACTCTTTCACGTTCTTCAGATCATAAATAGAACCAGATGGCCGCAAACAGCTCATATGATAAATCCTGGGCTGATCAGTGGGACGTGAACGACTCAGTTTCTTATCGGTCGTCATCGACGACGACGCCCAACAAGTCATCATCCACCACCGCAAAGTACAAGCAGAAGGTCGGAGAAGGTCTCGGGAAGACCAAAGCGGTGGCTTCCACTGGCGTCAAGAAGGTCAAAGAAGGTACTTCCAGTGGATTCCAGTGGATAAAAGAGAAGTATCACAAGGCTACTCAGAAACATTGATCCATGTTAGTATCGACGGAAGCATCTCTGTGCTTCGTGTCTCCTGATTGTTCATCTTTTTCGAATATTGTTAACCTGTTACAGAAAGAAATTGAAACTTGATAAGGATTGTAATTTTGCACAAACGTGAGGTTTGGTATTATCTTGTTTTCATGATTTTTAAATGCGTCACGGTTTCACACACTTGTATTCTTTTAATATCGTTTTTTAACAACTCCTCTTATATTAAAAGACTCTTCTTTACAAGCATAAATTCAACCTTTACAAGTTTATAATCAAACAAAAAATCCGATGTGGTGGTATGCATGATCACTGTTGATATAAAAATATTCATGCTCATGTGCAGATAAAAGCGTTGAGATTCAAGACTTATTCATGATAAAATGTCTCATCTGAAAACACGTTTCTAACGAATTTTCAATTATGAAAAGATTTTAGGACTTATTAAAATCGTTAGATTAGGTTTACAGATAGCTATACTTATATAAAATTAGTCAATATACAAAAAATATGTAATTTTCATTAAAGCGTCGTTGTGCCGTAAAGGCTCTCCGTCGCATGAATAGTTCAATATGCTCATCAACGCTTGATTCTGACACGTGGCCTCCCAGTGGAGGCTCATGACTCCATTTGGTAGTGATATTCTATTTTAGTTCACAAATATAACACATCCAATTGCTTTGTTAACAATAATCATTACTCCTTGATTCTAGCTAATTGATATGATTGCATAGCACAAAATTAGGGATATTTAATTAGAATAATTGCATATAAATACCTCCTTGTACATTAAATCATACACACAAAATACGTAAGCCTCTTCATCATTCTTTCTTTGCTCTTAATTTTTACATTGTTGAATCTCGTAAAATGGAATCATGCAAAATAAGCATATTTGGCACTATTTACTTAGAACATTGAGTAGTATCCGTCAAGTACCAGATTTGATGAACAACTTGATCTCTTTAGGCATCTTGCATGTGAATGGTTTTGACTATAAACTTGTGATGACAGGGTTAGGGCTGACAAAAAATATCTACAAATTAATAGGGAGTATATTTATATGTGGAGAAGGTGTAACAATATTTTTAAAGGAAGATAGTATTGTACAGTGGCATATGCGACACGTGTGACTGAATCGTATCCAATAAGTGAGCAATGATGGATCTTCATTAAGAGACGTGACTTAATATCGTATGCTCTTACCATCAATTATAGCTAGGGATCCAATCATCTTTTAGGGGATTACAGTCAACTCCTCAAATCTTCTGTCCCAACAACCCAGTATCAACCCTATCCCAATGCATCTTCAATCAAGTCCCTTACAATCAGTTAAGAGAAAAAATACATAGACGGGTGCGTGAGATGTCACAAGATTAAGGAATTGATTATATTTATTCATATCATGTTGAAAAATGTTGACACTTGGAACACGAATATGTCACAATCTATGTCTATGTGCATGGAGAAGCATTAAGTTACACAAAGTCTCTATCTATGGTATTTGAAAATAAATGTTTAGACTTTAAGCTATAGAAAGATTTTAGGACATATTACAATTATGTTGTGTAGAATTGTACCGGTTAGAGTTTACAATTAAAATACATTATTTTGAAAATTATAAAAAGATATTAATTTCATTTACTACAAGTTGAAGTGTTTGTTTGGATGGGCTTTTAGGAGGCTAATAAGTATTTTTCTCCACCACAAAAGCTCTTTTTTTTAAATGATGTTTGGTTATAAAATAAAAAAGCACATCTTTAATAGATATAGCTTTTTGGCAGCAAAAATACAGTTTTTTAAGAAGCTCAAATTTAAAGCTTATAAAAAAACCCTCTCAAATGGCTTTTTCAGGTAGATTTTTCAGGTCAATTAATGAGCTTATTTTTAGTCCTTTTTGTCCATATATTTTACACATAATTTTTACAAAACTCATCAACTCATCTTTCTATTTATTATGTATTTAACTATTTACTCAACTTGAATATTTATTTTGGGATTTATATAATATTATTTAGCTTTTTATATGTTTTAATATTTATTTTTGATATTAGTTTACTCATGTTATAATCCATGTAAAAGATTTGGTTTGATATATTTTCATTTATATTTCATATGATTTAAAATTATATAATAATTAATATATAGTGCTTTGTACATTATTTAATATACTTTAAATAATATTTATATTCATAAATAGTTTTTATTATAAAATAAAATATAGTTAAAATTAAAAATACTTTTTATTTTTATGTTATCAAACGGTCTACTGTATGAAGCTCTTTCAAAAAAAATTTAAATGACTGTTAAACAATCAACTAACTTCTTACAAAAATTCTTCTGAAAAAGATTTATAAAAAAAAGATCTACTGATAAAAACTTTACTGGTATAACCTCAACTAAACATAGGATAAATCTCGTCAGTATATATTATCAGCAGTAAAAATAAGCCATTTTTAGAAGAACATGAACATGGGAAATAGAAACACAGGCACACATGCACGTTAAAAAGGATGAACCCATGCGCAAAATTTAAGACCCATCCAAAAAGTACGTTCAAAACCCAAGGCTTTTAGAAAGACTAGTCCATAGCATATGTAACTTCGTTTTTTTTTTGGAGTTGGCCACAAAATGTTCTAGTAGAGTCTAATTATGAGAAGACACCTTTAAACTATTTATACTCAAACTAATTTCTGCTTAAGTCAAATAGGTTCCTCACGAAAGACAAAGCTTTGCCCCAAGTAAGTTATTATTTTTTTCCCAAAGGAAGCAAAATGCTACAAATTACACGGTAGTTCTCGGGTAACAGACCTCCGATTCATCCTCTAAAAGGAAAGGTAAGCATCCCCTAGGTGGGTGCTCTAAGGTAGTAAGTTCTAGTGGGAATTGTTCGGCATAAAGTGCAAGCCAGTTCGTACTCTGGTTACTTTCCCAGTAAATATGCCATCTATAACCCAATTACGAGACAACTGTTCATAGATACCTAGTACTAACGGGTTTAAGGATATGACTTACGCTAGCGAAGAAAGCATGTCAGTTACTAGATGCGAATCCCCCAAATAAGTTATTCACGAAGCAGAGTAATCGGTCGGTTTTGTGCTTAAATACAAGTCCAAGTCCAAGTCCAATCCAATCCAAGACAACTACTTCTACTGTGGATAACAAAACTAGGCAAGGACATTTGGCCGCGTGTGTCAAACTATATGCATTATAAACCATTCACTCAGCCGTCACGTAACTCCCGTACTAGGCTACAGGTCAACGTTTTCCTGCTTTCGCTACATACCCCCAAAACTCTTTAATTTCGATGTTATGTGGCACTACCAAAGCTGGAGACTAAAGAAAACGACCAAGCATAAAATGACAAGAAGTCTAACAACACTCACACAAAGCAGTGTTATGTCTGAACTGCCATACGAAGAGGTTGGCTATAACCATCAATTCATACTTATTCCTTCACCACAAAATATATGGTATTGCAACATAGTTTTAACGGCTAGTTTGGAAACGCTCTATTTTTCACTGTTCATGTCTACTATTCATCTTCATCTTCGTGCTTATTTCTGGAGCTTTAGTCACTATCGGTGCTTCTTCTGGCATCAATAATGCAAGAGGGGCACCTGCCCAAGAAGGTCCGGCTTAGAGACCGCGAGGAGTATCCTCCCCTTACTCCCAAACTGACGTATAGTGCTGTTTTAAGGATAGCACCGGTCGACGACGAACCAGTGACTCATGCATGGCCTGTCGAAGAGCATATAGAACCTGAGGAGTGTGATATCACGCAGCTAACCGGGGAAGCTGGCTCTAGAGTTTTATTATCTCAACCTTTCAAGGAGAAGCTTGATAAATAGTGGGAAAAATCGGTAGTTATCAAACTGCTTGGTCGGCGTATTGGGTAGACGGTTATCTGCTCTAGGTTGGAAAT
>JANVCL010000007.1:19521242-19546210 GCA_026546855.1 Erythroxylum incrassatum | reverse complement strand
GAGGAACTGACTTGAGTCGGAGGGGCCTCCCGAGAATCAACTCTTGGCCCGCCGTTATTTATTTTGCAGGTATTTCACAGCCAAAATCGCACAGATCATGGATCAAAACAACGAAGTTCAACCTCAGCAAGATCAGGCAGAACCAAGCCTAAAGTTGGCATTACCGTTGTGAAGCTGATTCATACTGATATTCTTGAAGAAGACAGGTTTGTTTTTAGTTTTTACTCATTGGTTTTGGATGGATTGAGGTACGTCTTTCTGTTCTGTCCTTTGGAAAAAAAACACCAAAAAGAGTTCAGGCATTACATCTTGTTCAAAGAAAGGAAACAGTGAGATTTCCCAGAAAGTTAGAATGGCAGGTCTGGAAAGCATTATAAACTAGGTTGCTGTTGATAGTTCAAAATTAAATTCATGGAGTTGTTCTTGTTTATTGCTTCATTTCTCTTCGTCCTGTCTATATAACTGGTGAAATTGCAGGTTGTTTTGTGGACTGAACGATGTATTTTGCATTTCTTGGAGAGTTTAAACAACCTGTGTAGGCTCATCAAACAATATGGTCTATCAAAGGGCACTAATGAGGCCATGTTTGTGATTGAAGCATACAGGACCTCCGTGACCGTGGTCCATACCCTACCCACCAGGTCCTCAAGGATCTGGATGGAGACTTCGGGTTCGTGGTCTATGACTCCAAAGCTAAATGTGTTTTTGCTGCTTTGGTAAGCGTCTTTCAACTCCTTATAAACTTGCTGTTCTTGTACTAACATATGGATTGTGGTTGGCTTCATCATTTTTATGAGATAATGATAAAACCAATCATTGCGGACTTTGAAGTAATATGTAATTTTGCATATTTTGAATTTGACATGTTTGTAGGGACCAAATGAGAGTGGAGGTCTATACTGGGATGTAGCAGCTGATATAGAGGTGATCTCAGACAACTTGGAGATGATAAAGGGAAGCTGTGCTAAATCATTTACACCATTTCCATCAGGGTGTATGTTCCATAGTGAACAATGATTGATGAGCTTTGAACATCCTAGAAAGGAAGTGAAAGCTATGCCCAGAATTGACAACAACGGTGTCATGTGTGGGGCTAACTTCAAGGCCGATGTTCATTTCAGGATAAGCACCATGCCTTGTCCTGTAGCTTAATGTGTACCGCTGACTTTCTATCACGCAATTCTTAATCCTTTATATGACCTTTTTGGTCTTCTTGTCTTATTTTAGTGTGTGTTGTAAATGTGTGATTCCAATATTTAAGTTTGAGAAGTAATACATGGAAGAAACGTTCATTAATGCTGAGAATTGATTTACATATGATTTTATGATAAGGTTGAAGCTGTTTGTTTAGCAAGAAATTACTTATCTACCATAAATTTTGTTCCATAATCTTAAATATTATTGTATTTTTCAAAAAGACTATTTCCGTAACTCAATAATAATAATAACAATAATAATAATAATAATAGAATAAGAAGAAAATTAATAATAACAAGGAATTTAATAACAAAAATAAAAATAAATTAATGGATAAAATTAATAATAATAAGTGGAAAATTTATAATAATAATTAATAATAAGAAGAAGAATAAAGTTAATAATAATAATAATAAGGAGGAGGAGGAGGAGATTAATTTTGTATAATAATAATAATAATAATAATAGAAGAAAATTAATAATAATAATAATAAAATTCAATAATAATAGTAAGAAGAATAAAATTAATTTTGTATAACAATGATAATAAAAAATAATAAGAAAATTAATTATGTATAATAATAATAATAAGAAGAAGAAAAAAATTAATCATAATATGGATTTTAATAACAAAAATAAGAATAAAATAATTGATAAAATTAATAATAAAAAGAATAATAATAAGTAGAAAATTTATAATTATTATTATTAAGTAATAAGAACAAGAATAATAGAGTTAATAATAATAATAATAATAATAATAATAATAATAAGGATATTTTAGTCTTTTTGTTGATTATTCCTTTCCTATTCCAAGTTTATATTTCAAACCAAACAATTTTCTATTACATTCCTTAAACCAAACAAAATAATACTCATTCTATTCTATTCCTTATCTTTCCTATTCTAAAGAATAACTATTCTATTTCTTATCTATTCCAATTCGTGAACCAAACAGGCCATAAGTGTCTAACTGATGAAGCGCATGTGCAATAACAGGCGAAGACTAAGAAGAGCGAACTCCGCACGCTCCACAATACGAACTTTTGGTTTGTTAATCGTTCATGTGACCAGACCAAATGAACCAACCCCAAGGCTCTGTCTAAATTCAAGGATCTGTCGCCAAATCGGACAGTTCCGAACATTGTGAAGTCTCATCTGGACATTGTCTGTGTTTCCAAGTAATACACAACTCTTATGTCCGATTCTGTTGTTCTTGATGTTCAACAATTTACAACCAATGCCATGTAATCTCAATGGTTCTTCATAGTAATGAATCTAATTAGCCACGGGAAAGGTTCCTGTTGTCCATCATATCTTCCTGGAAAAAGCAACTTGTTGAATCCAGGATTCTATTTACAAGCGTATATTCCCAAAGGTTCTGTGAATCAATTGAAGGATTAGTATCCTTATTCTTCAGTCTTTTGTACGCTTTACTTCAACTGGGATAAGAACGTGATTTCTTTCTCATGAATAACTGGGACTAATCAGGCACTCGCGGCACATGGAGCTTTCATACCCCGCATGCTTGCCACAGCTTCCCGTAAGCGTGTGATTCATCCCACATTCAAGTTGGCAAAGAGAATAAAACCAGAAGGTAATAAGATTTTCTGAGCTCTCCAGGAATGAAATCTTGTAAGCGAGACCAATTAACCCACACACCGCCAAAAAAATTACTGCCCCATTCAAGTTGGTGAAGCAAGATTATTCAGAATAAAACCAGAAGTCGAAAAGACTTTCTTAACATTCACAAAAGGGAAACTTGTTACCAAGACCAATTGATGGAACTGCCCTTGTAATCTCATCATCCTCTCAATAATGCCTACAAAAAGATCAAAGTAGGCACATGACCATTTTTTATCAGACTCATCTCTCTGCTGTCCTTCAGCAGAAAATCAATATTGAAGATTGAAGCTGCAAAATGAAGAACTTGCTAAGACCACAAATTTCATCAAGTTCTGCGCAAGCTCCCATAATCACTCATGAGAGCAAACTGATCACCAAAGTTGCATTGCCATTTGAATAAAGAAGAATCCAACACAATTCGGATATCCATCACAACTTCAATTTATATGTGCTTCATAATTTAAGACGTCTTGGAAGACGGCCACATCTACTCTGTAAGCTCAGAATTTCCTTCGCAAATCCTTGATTACCAGTCAAAAGAAGTCCGTCTAGGATCCGATTGAAAGTCAACCTTCAAGGCATAAATCCTCTATCAACCATCTCTAGCAGCAATTTCCCAGCCACCACCATATCATCTGACTTTTTCCTCACAAACATTCCACTTATCAGAATATTGTAAGTATCTAAATTAGGCAAACAATCCCCACTGCCCATCTTCTGAAACAGATCAAGTCCCCTTTCTATTTCTCCAGTGTCACAAAAGTACCGAATCGCAATATTATATGTTTGTACATTCGGATCACACTCATCCTCCTTCATTCTTTCCATGAATTCCATTGCCCTTTCCATTTGACCTGCATGAAGCAATCCTCTAATCAACAAATTATAAGTTACTGAATTTGGCACATAACCCTTTTTCAACATCTCCTCAAAAACCGACATTGCATTCTCCACATTATCTTTCTTGCACAAAACCTGGATGAAAGCATTATAAGTAGCCACCGAAGGAAGCACACCATCCTCCACCATTCGATAGAAAACCTTTTGAGCCCTTTTGATCTCACCAACAACTCCAAATCCATGTATCACCGTAGTATAAGTAACAACATCAATCTCACACTTCCTCTTTTTCATTTCCAAAAAGAAATCCCAAGCTTCATTAATCTGACCAGCTCTAATGTATCCTTTAAGCATTGTATTGTAAGTTGTTATATTGGGACTCAATCCTCTTTCTACCATCTCTTTCAACACCTCTAATGCTTTAGGTGTCCTCTTGATCAAACACCAACCGTTGGCAATTATATTATAACTAACGCAATCAACTTTAAACCTACCCCTAAGAGTCTTAAACAAGTTATAAGCCATCTCTACCCGGCCCGATTTGCACAACACATCAAGAATTGTATTAAATGAATGAAGATCTTGAAAACACCCATATTCACGCATATGTAAGAATACCTTAAAAGCTCTATGGGGTTTTCCCGCGGCAGCGTACCTCTCAGCGATGATTGCAAACGTTTTGGGGGAAGGTCCAATGCGTCTTGAGCGCATGCGAGAAACGAGTGCCCAGAGCGTACGATAATCTCGAAGACGCGCCGATATGTCGATAGCGAGGTCAAAGGAAGAGGGGTGGTGGGCGTATAAAGGATGGTGAGAAAGTATGCGGAAGAATTGGAGAGCTTTTGGGCCGTGGTTCCACAGGCGTTTGAGAATTGTGTTAACGAGGTCAGGTGTCCATTCAATGGCGGTGGAGTGAAGATTTTGGGATAAAGCTCGTGGGTCGGACGAGTTAAGGATGAGTTTATATAGACTGGCGGTTTGTAACGCTTCCGGCGAAGGAACGGCGGTAAAGTTGCGGCCTTTACGTGATAGAAGACAACGGAGATGAGAGCGGCTGCTCCGCCGCAATTGAACCATGCGTATCTCAAACGATTTCATCAGTGGAATTCATATGATATATGTTAGGAGTTGACGAAGATAATGTTTCATTTGCCGCTAAGAAACGCGACACACAAGTGGTTTTGTTTTTGATGCTTAACTTTCAAATAATTAGACTGCCTTTGGTTGCTTTCTTAATCAGACATAAATTTTAAGATAAAACATCACAAAAAATTGAGGTAACGATGGACAAGATAGATAAAATTGTGTCTATTTTAAAGACATAAATATATTTAGTTATAATTAATAAAATATAAAAATAGTGTTAATGACTAAATATTCCTGCAATATAATATAATTAAAAATATATAATTTATTGATTATTTTAAAATGAATGATTTGTATTAATAAAAATGTTAACAAATAATAACAATAATAATAACAATAACAATAACAATAACAAATTAATTTCGTATAATAATAACAATAATAATAATAATTATAATAATAATGATGATGATGATAGAAGAAGAAGAGGAAGAAAATTAATAATAATAAAGAATTTAATAATCATAATAAGAAAATTAATTATAAATAATAATGATAATAAAAATAATAATAAGAAAATTAATTTTGTATAATAACAATAATAATAATTAATAATATTAGCAATAGCAATAATTAAAAATTAATAATAATAATAATTACAAAATTTATATCAATAATTAATAATAATAAGATAATTAATTTCATATAATAAAAATAAAATAAGATAATTAATTTCATATAATAAAATTAGTAATAAAAAGAATAATAATAAGAAGAAAATTTATAAGAATAAATAATAATAATGATAATAAACAATAATAATAATATAAATAATTTCATATAATAAAATTAACAATAATGATGATGATAATGATAATAATAATAAGATAATTAATTTTGTATAATAAAATTAATAATAATAATAATAATAATAATATAATTAATTTCGTATAATAAAATTAATAATAATGATAATGATGATGATGATAATAATAATAAGATAATTAATTTTGTTTAATAATAAAAAAATTTATAATAATAATAATAACAATAATTAATATAATAAAATATTAATATTAATATTAATATTAATAATAATAATAACGATCATGAAAAGTTTAATAATATAATTAAGAATAAAAAATTACTTACGTAAAGGAGGGGTATTTATAACATTTTTTTATGTATTTTCTTTTTGTTCTTACGAAAAGAAATCTTGTATCAAAGTCATGAAAGGAAGGAGGGGTATTTATGCCATTTTTTTTATGTATTTTGTTTTTGTTCTTACGACAAGAAATCTTGTATCAAAGTCCTGAAAGGAACAAAAAAATTCTGTCATTGTCTTCCAAAAACGGAACAAAAATAGGTGAGAATAACAAACATTACAAAGTATAGAACTTTTGTGTCCATCCAAACGTTACATTAAGGTTGCCTGTCTTTGGGCTTAGGTACAATATGGGCTGTCTTGTTATAAGAAATCCATGTCAAGAAGTCTCGTCTTCTTCGAAAGCCTCGGCGCTCAGCGAGTAAGTCCTGTGAGGTTTCAAATTTTGATTTTGGAGTCGGAAAGTATATTTTCTGTACAAAAGGCAGAGCTGTTCATGTTCAGAGGAGAGTGTAAGCCGCGGTAGAGTTGGGAATGAGTACGAAAGACAGTTGCAGAAGTGAGATTAGAACTGCGATTCGCCAACTGAGCGATCGTTGTCTTTACTCTGCCGCCAAATGGTAACAGTTTCCAGTCTAAAACCCCAAACCCACTTGCGTATCTGCCCATTACCCACCTCTCTTGACAATTTTCTTTCTTTGATTTGTTTGATTTTGAAATCTTTCTTCTTGATTTGAGCATCCAAAATTTGTGCCTAGTTTTAAGTACATGAATTCAGAGGTTGCACCGTAGACTATATCTGAACTAGATTGTTGATTTTTGTCAGCTTCGATCTCACGGATTCTCCTAAACTGTATTTCTCGTTATCCATCTTGTTTGATATGCATTTAGACACTGAATTTCAGCTTTTAATAGCACAACGAGTAGTGGATTCCTTTTATAATCTTTTCTGATTTTTTAACGTCATTTTTAGATGGAATTTATAGATCGGTAAATAGGAGTTTCACTGTCTCCATGTATGCTTGCAGGGCGGCAGAGCAACTGGTAGGAATTGAGCAGGACCCTGCAAAGTATACTCCTTCAAATACTAGGTTCCAACGTGGAAGCTCAAGTATTCGCCGGAGGTTTCGCACAAATGAGATCACTTCCACACCTACTACCGGGGTGTCCTATGTTTCCACTCCATTGATGGAGGAAGATGAGGCAGTGGACAGTGACTTTTACCTTCTGGCTAAATCTTACTTTGATTGCCGAGACTATAGAAGGGCTGCTCATGTGCTTCGGGATCAAACAGGGAAGAAATCAGTCTTCTTGCGCTGTTATTCTCTTTATCTGGTGCGTATGTCTTGTACCCTGGTTTCTCTTGCATTGCTTTTGTTGCTGTGGTTGAAGAGCCTTGATGTGTTGAGATCAATGTTTAAGGCCGGTTGTTTCGTGAAATGTTTTCTATGGTCTAAGTGGGTTTATTGTCCACATGGCAGAGTTGTTATCTGCTTGCAAATTGCATACTGTGAGTAAACGTCTAATGATGGTTGGTAATCCAAATTAGAGTCAACTGGTTCCTTCCGTAAATTAAGCAAATATGATCTACAAGCTTATTGAATAATTTCATCTCAATGTTTATGGTTGCTACTGAACAATTCCTTTGATTGCAAAAGTTAATTAATGTTTTTCATTGCATATTCTTGATTGATCGATCATTCTATGTCTGGATATTTGTGAAGTAGGTGCTGAAACTGATTATCTTTTCCTTGAATATACTTTTCTCACATTTTGCTGTTTGTTAAATTAGTCGTAGACCCCTAGTAGTATCTTTACTTTGATTCTCAAAATTTCCCTATTTCTTTACCAAGGAAGGAGAGAAACCGAGATCACTTAAGTAAGATGATGTTGATGGCATGCTCTTCTAGGACACATATTTTGATTGAGAAAATATGTGGTTCTACTCTTAAAAGTTGTATGGTTGAGAAAGTGCCCTGCTTTAACTTTGCATCATTACAGATCGTGTCTTTTACCTGTTTCACCTTTTGCTATACTTTCAAATGTACAGTTTAGAAAAAAAGGCTAGCAATTATTAAGAACCTGACAAGGTTCTGTATTTCTGAATGTCACATCCAAATCGCCCCCAAAGGAAGGAAACGTGACAAAAGGAGTAAAGGAATACCAAGATTCTTGCATGAACAGATGTCTTAACTTCAGTTGTTCTTAAAGTCTCAGTGTGTTAACTTCTAGATTGATTGTCATTGTGTAGTTCTGCGTCCAGAATAATTGATATGTGTTATGAAGTTTAGCTGATAATGTGAAAATCAGTCTGTTTTCTTATCTTACCTTTGGTTGGAGAGAAGGCAGGAGAGAAGCGGAAAGAAGAAGAGATGATCGAACTTGAGGGGCCCTTAGGTAAGAGTGATGCAGTGAATCGTGAACTGGATTCTCTCGAAAGAGAGTTGTCAATTCTCCGTAAAAATGGTACAATTGACCCTTTCGGACTATACTTGTTTGGTATTGTGCTTAAAGAGAAAGGCAATCAAACCCTTGCTCGTACAGTACTTGTGGAATCCGTGAATAGCTATCCCTGGAATTGGAATGCTTGGGCAGATTTGTTGTCAATATGCACAACAATTGAGACCTTGAATAGTCTTAGTCTCAGTAATCATTGGATGAAAGACTTCTTTATTGCCAGTGCATATCAAGAGCTACGGATGCACAATGAATCCCTGGTAAAATATGAATCCTTACTTGGAACTTTCACTTATAGTAACTATATACAAGCTCAAATTGCAAAAGCCAAGTACAGTCTAAGGGAATTTGAACAAGTTGAAGTTATATTTGAAGAACTTTTGAGGAATGACCCCTATCGAGTGGAAGACATGGATATGTATTCCAACGTGCTCTATTCAAAGGAGTGTTTCTCTGCTCTTAGTTCTCTTGCCCACAGAGTTTTTATGACAGATAAATACAGACCTGAATCTTGTTGCATTATTGGGAATTATTACAGTTTGAAGGGGCAGCATGAGAAGTCAGTTGTGTATTTCAGGAGGGCACTAAAGCTGAACAGGAATTATTTGTCTGCTTGGACGCTAATGGGTCACGAATATGTTGAGATGAAGAACACTCCAGCTGCTATCGATGCCTACCGACGGGCTGTGGCGATTAATCCTAATGACTATCGAGCTTGGTATGGACTAGGACAAGCTTATGAAATGATGTGCATGCCGGTCTATGCCCTTCATTATTTTAAGAAGTCTATATTTTTACAGCCAAATGATTATAGGTTATGGATTGCTATGGCTCAATGTTATGAAACGGATGAAATTCACATGCTTGAGGAGGCAATTAAGTGTTATAGAAGAGCTGCAAATTGCAATGACAGAGAAGCAATAGCATTGCATCAATTAGCCAAGTTACATCGTGAACTGGGGCAATCTGAGGAGGCTGCATTTTACTACAAAAAGGACTTGGAGAAGATGGAGGTGGAAGAGAGGGAAGGTCCAAATGTGGTTGAAGCTCTGCTTTTCCTTGCCCAACATTGTAGAGCCCAAAAGAGATATGAAGAAGCAGAGGTGTACTGTACTCGTCTTCTGGACTACACTGGCCCTGTGAGTTCTCTTTATCAACTACTACTAACTTTCAGTGGGTCAATAGGGAGATTAGCAATCTTTCCCAATTATCTTATTATACTTTTGCCCTCTGTCCATGGTTGCAGGAGAAAGAGACAGCAAAGAATATGCTTAGAGGAATGAGAATGGGTGAATCAACTTTTCCTTCTATGGATGTTGAGCACTTTCCTCCCTGATTTTGCCTTGAAGCTCCTCTTCCTAGGATTCTCCTGTAATAGTCTGCAACAGCCAGCATACATATCCTGGTCTCCAATGTGGCAGGATGTTATTTGCTCACTTCTCGTTGTTGAGAATAGAGATAAGTGTGATGAAATCAAAGAAACTTTAGTTTTTGTTTTTCCAATTTCTTATTGGATTAACACTCAGTTTAGTATGTGCTCTTTCTTCCATTTTCGATTCACATACTTTGCTCATGTAGTCCCGGTCGCTTATTTACTGATCAAATGTGTCCTAATCTTATTTCAAGTCAATTGGGTAAAAAACAGTTCGAATTGCAAACATTTAAATGAACATCTCAATCAACCAAGTCCAGTCCAAAGTAATCGGATGAATGTAGGATCCAAGAAGCCAGTGCTGAGCAGCCGTGTGTCTCAAAGATGATGTCGTGAGTTGTCACCTCAGGATCACGGTTTCTATTCTGGAAGTCAAAATCTCTCGCCAGATTCAGCAGCTGATCTTTTCTGAGCGCCAGAGTAGAAAAGCAAATCCAATCACGGGAGATTTTGAAACAAACCCAACGTAGTATATTGACTATATTCTTCAGTTAGCTGGCAAAATGAGTGTTTTCTGATAGTGGAAGTGCAAATCCTGTACAAATTCTGACCTTTCGTTTCTACACGCCAATGGACGACGAGGAGGTTGTGGTCCGGGAGGTGATAGTCCTAATCCTAGGGGTTGGTTAAACAGGCGGTGGCGCCGTTTCAAGGATTTGAACAGAGAGTTCCAGGTTTTTGACTATTGACCAACGTTAACTGAATTTTATTAATTTATTATTAAAATAATTAATTAATATATTATTTTAAAATCCTAAAAATCTATCTTAAAACTCGAACTGAAATTTAATTTTTTTAAAATTAGAACTTAAATTTAATTTAATTTATCTTATTAATTTATTATCTATGCAAATTAAAAATAATTTGAATTCAATTAAACTTCCGAAATTATATCTTATGATTTTAGGATTGAAAACCCAAGTTCAAGAGTCGAAAGTATACATGAAATGCTTAAAGCTGTTGACAATGAAGATTTGATCTATCAAAAATCAATCTTCAAACAACAGTGATTTCTTATATTCTAACTGGTAAATTTATAATGAGTTTACGAGCTTACACGAAAAAGAAAGCTAGACCACGTACAAGTTTAAGTGAGATTTCAACTTAAAAGTAATTAGTGATAAGTGGAGTAACCCACTAGATTTATATGTTAATCTTATTTCTCCACTTTTTTTAATGTAAAACACTCACATGTGAATATTCTTAACATTCTCCCTTACATGTGAGCCTTTTTTTACTTAGATAATCTGGGGAGAGATTAGAAGACAATCCTCATCAGGGCTAAATTTATGAATGAGGTTAAACAGGCCCCCTCCTAGGGCAAACAATACTGCTTGATTACTTGCTCTATGCAAACTTCAATTCTTGAATTTCTGAATGACGTCAAACAAGCTCCTTCCTAGGGCAAATAACACTGCTGGATCACTTGCCCCATGCAGACTTCAATTCCTTTTCCGGTTGCTTAAATAACGGGCCCCCTTTTGGGGCAAATAGTAGGTCAAGATTTTTTTTAGCTTTGATACCATGTTAAATTTGTAACGAGTCTATGAGTCCACACGAGAAGAAAAATTAGATTACACACAATCCTAAGTAAGATTCCAACCTAAACTAATTGGCGATAAGTGGAATTGTCCACGAGACTTATATATTAGTCTTTTTTCTTCTATTTTTTTAACGTGAGACACTCACATGTAGATATTCTCAACACTAACTTAGTCCCAATATTACATTTTATCTTTTTAGGCACTATGCATTTATCAAAATTCAAAATTAGGTAAACAAAATAAGCAACAATTAACCTGATTTCTTTATGTTACTAAGTAATAAAAATCAACTAAATAATAACTAATGAATAGTCTGATTTCTTTTTGATATGCGAGTAAGTATTTTTTATATTTTCAGATTTCAGCTTCCAATTAAGCTCATTTTTTAAATTTCAAATTTGCTAGCTAGAAAAGTAAAAGTATAGTGCTCCACATTTTCTTTCTGATCTTTCTCTTGATATTATCTTTCTATTGATCACATGAAATGTATTAGGAAATTGAAAAGAGATGACCCGTATGGTCTTGTAGAGACCACTTGGACGGGACAAGAGACAGGGTGGGGCTGCCTTTTAGATTTGGTAAGATCTCACCGAGTTATATCCTCAGAATCTTTATTCTTTCTCTCCCTTTTCTCTATTAATAATCCAAAAGACTCTGCCTTTCGTACGTTTCTTCTTTGCTAAAGAGTAAAGACTAAGCCTTTAGAAATTTGTAGTACAAAGCTTTTGTATATGGTAGTATTCCTTGAGAAGTCTCTTGCCATTTTTGTGACCCCCAATATCTAATCTTGAACTACCGATTTTCAACACGTAAAAGAAAGATATATTCTTTAGGTTTGAAGAAGATGATCGGAGAAATTTTGAGGCGGGGTTCGTCGGAGGAGGTCGGAGTCTATAATGGGTCGGAGCAGTTGCATGTTCTTGCTGTTGATGACAGCCTCGTGGACCGTAAAGTCATTGAGAGATTGCTCAAGATCTCTTCATGTAAAGGTGTGCCATTTTGAGCTTCTGATTTTTTTTCTTTTCCTCTTTAGCACTAGAAATTTACTTCGATTGGACTGATGAAACTTACTGGAAATGTTTTTTTTTCTGCAGTGACGGCTGTGGAAAGTGGAACAAGAGCTTTGCAGTATCTGGGTTTGGACGGAGGGAAAAGACCTGCTGGTTTAAATGTAAGAAACCAACTTCAGTTCTGAACTTGTTGCAATCTGTCAGAGAAAGTATGATAAACATTAGATTGAATTCTGAGCGTGGTATGGGTGTGATTTCAGGACTTGAAGATAAATCTGATTATGACGGATTATTCCATGCCTGGGATGACAGGATACGAGCTACTCAAAAAGATCAAGGTTGATAACAGCTTCCTTGATGACTCCTCTTAAAAGTTTTTATCTGAAAATCGTTAAGTTTCAGATTGAATGCTAATTTGGTTACTTTGATCGACATGGTAATCTGTCCTTAAGCAGGGATCGTCAACTTTCAGAGAGGTTCCTGTAGTGATCATGTCATCTGAGAACATCTTGGCTCGTGTTGATAGGTACTCCCTCTTCGGCTGCAACAGCTTATTTCTTATTCTTCTTGGCAGAGTGTTTTGATAATCTCCTAATCTTTGGACCATGATCAAACAGATGCTTGGAAGAAGGGGCAGAAGAATTCATAGTAAAACCAGTGAAATTATCTGATGTGAAACGAGTGATGGATTTCGTGGTGAGCGGTGGTGAAGGAGAAGAAAAGGGAAAGAGGAGAGTTCATAAGAGGAGGATGGAAGGAGGGGGTGTATTTTCCTTGCCATCCCAGACACTAGCATTACCAGCATCTCTGTCTCATAAATCTGACGAATTTTCTGAAACATCACCTTCACTGACCAGATTCTTGTCGAAGCGGCCTAGGATACCGAGCAGAGACTAATTTGGCAGTCATTATCAATGCATTGGGGCTTTGGCTTTTCCTCAGATTTCTACGTTCTTGTTCATGTTACATTATGATGATGCAAATATTTTGTATTCCAGTATCATCGTGAAGCTTGGGTAGAATTCTTTATGACTAGTTAAATAAGAAGAAAATAAACCACTTATTAAATCTTGATCTTGACGTATGTGATGGTGAGCATGATCCGCTGCCTCGGGTCGCCTCCTAATGCCTTCTACAACTAAAATAGATCGCCATATCGCGAAAAGATATTAGTATCGGCCAGTTATGAGAAGATCTATGGCCAATGCAAAATGTACAGGGGAAATGTGGGAATTTAAAATCTTTTAAGAAAATTATTTTTTTGACATTTTTTAAGAAAATTATTAGTCACGAATTTTTGTAAAAAATTAATAATAAAAATTGAATTTAATTAAATGACTGTTTAATCACAATAGTTTAGGCTGTTGTGTGAGGCCAACTTAATTGATTTTATATATTCACTAACACACCTCCTCAAGTGAAAGTTCTTTGAGCTTGAAACTTGCATAAATTCACTCTATCTTATGTTGAATAATAGGTGAGTGGTAGGATTTGAACTCACGACCACTTGGTCACAAAGGCTCTGATATCAAATTTAATAATCATTTCACCACAATAGTTTAAGTCTATGTGTAAGACCAACTTAATTGGTTTTATATATCCACTAACAAAACGGTTATTTAACAAATTTGATTAAGGTTGAAAATAATAAAAAAGTTTAATATAGAATTTGATTAAATGAGTTGAATGAGAAAAAATGGGCTCTTATAGTCATCATATGTCTAATTTGGTTATTATAAATAGTTATTAATGTTTCCTATGGTTTGATGGTCTGCTTGTTTGGTGGATATGTGGAGAGACGAATGGGTATGAAATTAAAAATAAGGTTTGGTAAGAGATTATGATTAGATGACTTATACTTTTATTCTTAGTTTTTGGACATTGCTTCATTCCTCTAGTTTATGAGAAGAATGAGAGCTATTTCTTGGTCAATATCCTTTGTTCTTCAATATAGTAGCGTTGCCACCATTATTTATTCCTATCCAATGACCCAATGCAGTGCTTGATTTTTCTGGTTTAGTAAGATAAATAGTGTAATTAATTAATTAAAATATAATTAATTTTTATTTTTCAATTTTTTTACAAAGCAACCATTATCAATGGTAATGGTAATCATTCATTTCTCTTAACTAACCATCATAATTATAATGATAATATCTATTCTCATTCTTATTACTATTACTCTATACAAACTAACTGTTTCTTGAGTTTGTGGATTTAAGGTTTTTAAAAATACTTTAAAAGGTTCACACGTTAAGAAATACTTAAAAAGATGTTTTTCTTGAGAAAAGATGTTCACAACATGAAATTAAATAATTTTTATAAAAATGAATCGAAAGCTTGTACATCGAACAGTTTGTTCAAGGGATTTATTCAAGCTATTCAACAATTTATTTATCAAGCAATAGATTGCAAGATAGGTAATTTTTTTTCCTATTTTCTTTGTTAACAAGTTGGGGATTGATCCTTGGCTAATTACTAATGTTTGTGTTACGTTTAACGTGTAGGATCAAAGTAATTTCATGTTTGTACGAATTTGAATTGAAGATTTCAAGTTTCTCCCTAAAGAAATTGTAGAAATTAATCAATTTTGTTTGTATAAGCTGCATATTTGTTATTTGAATTAGTTTTTATACAAGTGTTGCGTGCAAAAAATATTAGAATTTTAATATATTATAGTATAAAATTTATTAACAAGAATTAAGATCGGGTTAATTATTACTAACATAAATAGAATTAATTATTTGAATAATTGATATTTACTATTTATATATTTTTTAACATTATCAAATTTAGCCAATATAAAATACTATAATAAAATAAAAATGAAAACAAAGTTTAGGTGATTTTTCAGTAAAATGTTGTTGGAGTTTGGCAAGAATCACTGAAAAGAGTTGCCAAAATTTGCCTTTTTTTGGCGACAGGAAGTATGTGTACCTATTCTGTGTCTTTTTGATCCAAGCCGTTCATTTATGTGAGATCATATAAATAGACCATATAAATAGACGGCTTGAATAAAAAAGGCATAAAATAGGGCTAAAATAAGGGCTAAAAGATCTGGCCCCTTCCTATCGGGACGTGCCAGGCAACTGGTGCATGCAGAAGGCCAACGTTGGATGCTTGTCCTGGCACACGCGCCTGAAATGGTAAGGCAACATGCATGCTTGTTGCACGTTAGCACGTGAAGGTATCTTCACATCTGGGGAGCGTCAGGCTTGTGTTCAAGGAACGAAATCTTTGAATGCACACGCCTCATGTATACAATGTCCTGCACGTACTGTTCTGCCATGCACATTATTGATGTCAGATGTTGACATAAGCAAATTATAGGGAAAAAAAACTCAAGTTTGTATTCACAAATTAGTTCTTTAAATTATTTTAGGTCTTCTAAATTTATAAAGTGAGTTTTTTTAAATTTTTTCAATTTATTATATTGATAGTAAATTATGGTTAACTCTAGAAAAGTTTAAATAAAGTTAACAAAATCATAATTTAGTGAATTGTAATGCAATTGACTTGAAATAGAGGAGATACATGTTGATTTATTATCTTATATGAATTATTTATCATTTTGTATTGCATGATTATCACTCTATTGAGGTTTTCTTTATGATAAATTGTGTTGATAATGTTTTTAATTGTGATATGTGAAAATGAGAATGTTCATAAGAATTTTACATTAATTAGTGGTAAGTTGTCACTTATTTTAAAGGTGAATGTAAGGAAAACATATGGTGTACCTCCTTGTGCTTATGGATCAATTTGAATACTAATGAGATTATAGTCACCATAATGATCTTTCAAGTTAGTATTTATAATATTTTACTCACATATTGGTGGATGCTTCTAGTCTTATATTTATTTATTATACTTACATGTGTTGATCTTATATGAAATTTTGAGATTTGCATAAAGATATTTGGTAAGAGGTATCTATTTCTTGAGTGATCTATTCTCCCACAGGTGGTACAATAACAAAAGTTGATGGTGTGTACTTTGATCACTTTTATGACGAGGTCTTATACATATGTGTATTATGTATTTAACCTATACATATTTCATTGTATATATGATAAGATGCTCATTACAAATACTGTTTTGTAGCTTTGAACATCGTTTTATCTTATATTTGTGTTGATTATTTACATTATTTGTTTTGTAGTCACCTTCTCTGTAAATAATAACAATGTCACTATTGAAACCCTTAGCAGCTTCAATTTCAAGAAGTGGATACAAGATATAGAGTTTGCATTAGAGATTACAGACATCAACATAACCATAATAAGAGATATATTGCTAGCACCTACATCCATTAGTACAGAAGTTGAGTAAGCAACCTATGTGACATGGGAAAGGTTAAAAAGGACGTGTTATTTGATCATAAAGAAAATTGATCCCATACCATCTGTTATGAAGCTTAGGACATAAATTCCTTGACTGTCTGTTATGTTGCTAAGAAGGAGAAGCTAAAAAATACAAGTCAAACAACTTTAATAGCAACCAAAAGAAAGACAAAAGTAAAGCCTTGAAAGTAATGTTCTGAAATTCGAGCCGGTCATCGAATCGGTGACTTTAATGGTCACCAATTTGACCGGTTCGACCGGTTTAACCACCGGTCGAACCGGTGTGACGTAATAATTATATAATAATTATATATAATATTTAAAAATTTAAAAAATACAAAAATTTAAAAATAAAAAAATTAAAAAAATAAACCAAAATTTATACTAATGAATTTTTTTAAATTGTGCAATAATTATAACAAAGGGCACCTGGACCAGCGGTGATGAATGAGCATGAACTTTTGGACGCGCGTACTCTTTGTAGTTATGGCTTCATGTAGTTATATATTTTGTGGAATGTGTAGACAATAATAGAACTGAAAAAGAAAAAATAAAGTAACGTTGGGATGGATCGTTAGATCGTGGTTGGTAACACTAACTAATGGACACCGTTTGTCCACGTGGATGTGTCCATAATTTGAATAATTGTGCTCAGTTGAAGAAACACTCATCAGGCTAACAGAGTGAAAATCTAGTCTTCTTCTCTAACTAGCCTCGAGTTCTTCTCTGTCTGACTAGTGATTTCCTCTTAGCCCCTCCGGCGAGTAACAGTCATCCCTACCACCGTCACGTCCACCTCCTCCCTCCTTTGCTCGCCGGGGCTTTGACTTTGATTTTGACTTTGTTTCTTCTCATTACCATCGTTATCTTTCTGTATCTGAGACTATCGCGTAACCGTACGGCTCCAACGGACCTCAAATCGCCGAACCACCACCAGCTCCACCAATATCGGCGATTCTCCTACTTGCTTCTCTTCAGCTAACCGGCTAGATCACGGCTTCTCTTGGGTGGTTCGGCGATTCTCCTACTTGCTTCTCTTGGGATTCTCCTACTTGCTTCTCTTGGGAACGAACCAGTTGACCGGTCCGACCGGTTCAATTAAAGTCCGGTTTTATAGCTTCAACCGGACCGGTCAACCGACCGGTCAGATCGGCCGGTCCGGTTCGGGTTTTAAAACCCTGCTTGAAAGTTTAAGGGTAAAAAATCTAAATTTCCTCCATAAAAAGATGTTGATCAATGTAGTATAATTAGGGGTCTTATGGACATTGTAAAGAGTATGAGTATACAACATTTCTTCTATAAAAAGAAGGGATATAAGAAATTGGAGTGCTAAAATACAAAAATTGGAAAAAAGGAAAGATTTATCACTTAACTCTTTGACTTATAAGATACATGAATCTAATATTGTTATAGCCATATAAAATTCTTAGTGGTTAGATAATAGAGCTTTTAATACTGTTTCTTTCATAATATATGGATTCATACAAAAGAGAAAGTTGAATAGGAGGAGGAAATGGGGAACAATTAAGAAGTAGATGTAGTTTGAATAATAGATGTCAGTTTGAACATAGATATAGGGTTTAAACTTGTATTAAATGACACTTTTTGTATACTATATTTTAGAAGGAATGTGATTTTTGTATATGTTTTGAATAAAGAGGGTTACAATTTTGTAATTGAAAATTTGGTTATACAGTTATATCTCAATGCAAAACATATTGGTATAACCTTCTTATCATACAATTTTATATAGAATGTGTTTAACTCCTAATGACATATATATTTCTTCGTATATTGTCAAACATGTTACTAGAAAAAGACCCCTGATAAAAGAAAAATCATATATGTTGTGGCGTAAAAGTTTGGGCCATATTTCAAGAGATAGAGTTGAGAGATTAATAAAGGATAATATTCCTCCAACTCTAGATTTTGATTATTTGGAAATATGTGTGGATTGTTGCAGGGAAAAGCTAACTAAAATAAAGGAAAAGGGGTTAACTCATGATCTTAGCCTTTTAGAACTCATATATATCAACATATGTGGTCCTATATAGGTACAATATGTAATTTAAGACCCTTTTGACATTTATTGATGACTATTCATGGTATGATTACGTGTTTTTACTTAAAGAAAAGTCTAAAGTTCTTAACAAATTTAATATCTTTAAGACTAAGGATAATTGGGAAAGTTATTCAAGATTGTCAAATTTGACTGTAGAGGAGAGTATTATGACATATATGGGGTTTTTAGACAAGAAAATGGCCTATGCCAGATAGTCCTAAGCAAAATGGTGCGGTTAAAAGGCGAAATCACACCTTAAATGATATGATGAGAGCAATGTAGGATATGACTAACCTATAAGATTATCTTTATAGTGAAGCTATAAAGACTATTCTATGTATACTTAATAGGGTCCTGAGCAAATTAGTATTAAAAATAGCTTTTGAAATTTAGAAGGGTGAAAACCCAGCTTCACTCATTTACGTGTATGCGTTTGCCTTGCTGAGTCGGGCTTATATAATCCTTACAAGGACAATTACATTCTTGTTCCACTTGTTATTACTTTATAAGATATCCTGACCACTCTAAGGGATATACACTTTACTATTAAGATGGAGGATCCAAATTAGTATAATCATAAACAACTAAGAATTTGCAGGACAATGTCTATGATGAGGGTGGTCTGTCTCATTTTAATGATAGTAGTCCTTCTTATATTTCATATGAGAGAAGGATGGATATGATAATTATATTATATCCACCACCTATTTAGTTAGAACCAGCGGATCTAAGTCTTAGTACCATATCAGTACAGGGACAAGAACCTATATGTGAACAAATTGAGGTTCCTAAGGTACATAATAATACTAAACTAGTTCAGTTAAGGAGATACAATAGAGTGAGCAAACCTACGATATCATCTGACTACATAGTCTATTTGGGTGAACAAGACTATTGTATTGAACATGTGGTAGATCATATTACTTTTGCAAAAGCTATTTTTGGACCTTATACATATTTTTGGTGAGATGCTATGAGGGAAAAAACGTAATCCACAAAGCATAGGGAGCTTGTAGATTTACCTTATAGCTGCAAACCTGTCAATTGTAAACGGATTTACAAGACTAAAAAGGACTTCCAAAGTAAAGTTGAGTAGTTTAAGGACCGGTTGGTTACTAGAGGATTCACTCAAAGAGAAGGGATTCACTTTAATATCATGTTTTCTCCTGTATCTTCTAAAGATGCATTTAGAGTGATCATGACAATAGTAGCTTATTATAACATAGAGCTACATCAGATGGATGTTAATATCACTTTCCTGAATGAAGACCTTTATGAAGAGCGCTACATGGAATACCCTAAAGGGATTCAGGATCAAAATAAGATTGATATAGTCTATAAATTGAGGAAATAAATATATGGTTTAAAAAAGCTTATAAATAGTGGAACTTAAAGTTTAATAAGGTTGCAACCTCATCTAATTTCGTGGAAAGTAATGTTGAAAGATGTTTATATTACAAGGTAAGAGAAATCAAGGTTATTTTTCTACTTTTATATATAGACGATATCTTACTTATGTCAAATGACTTGACCATGTTGTATAAGGTAAAGCAGATTTTAGCCAAGTATTTTGACAAGAAGGAACTTGGTGAAGCATATTGTGTCCTAGGTATTCAAATCCAACGAGATAAATCTCAAAACTTGTTAGGTCTCTCGTAAAATGCATACGTTGAGTTTGTGCTATAAAGGTTTAAGATGACTGATTGTAAAGCTATTGTAGCACCTATCTCTCACGATGAGAGGCTACCTTTGCCATATTGTCCCAAAAATGATATAGAGGGAGAGATTGCAATGCATGTTCCTTATTTTAGTACGATTGGCAACCTGATGTATATCTAGGTATGCATTAGACTATATATTGCATTTATTATTTGATTATTGAGTAAGTATCTAGCTAACCCAAGAATAAACCACTATAATATAGTTAAACAAGTTTTTAGATATCTTAAAGAAGCTAAGAATTATATGTCGACATTTAGAAAAGTCAATAATTTAGACCTTATTGGTTATACGAATTTCGATTTTGCTATATGTCTGGATGATAGGTAAGTTCGCATTAGTGTATAATTTCATGTTAGCAGATGATGTTGTTTCGTATAAGAGTGTCAAATAGACACTGGTGACTTCCTTAACTATGTATGCAAAGTTTGTAGTATACTATAGGGCTTATTTACAGGAGGTTTGACTTAAGAACTGGATTTCTTAGTTGTCTACTGGTTGATTTAGTTGCTAGACCCATTCAGTTTTATTGTGATAATCATTCAACTGTATTATTCAATAATAGTAATAAGAAGATCATATGATCTAAACATTTAGAGGTCAAGTATTTGACCATAAAGGAATTAGTATATAAAGGTGACATTGCAGTGAAGCACATAAAGATTTAGCGTATGCTAGTTGATCTGCTGACTAAAGGACTTCGCCCAATTATTTTTAAGAGATGTATATATAGTATGAGTTTGTTGAGGCCTTAAGATACTGCTAGCTAGGGATCACTGTATTTTTCTCCTGATATAGTTGTTTGAATTTCATGTATTATGACGGTATATGTTTGACGATCATATCACTTTATTCTTAATCATTCAATTCATTATACAATTTCATAATATTGATGAAAGTCTTAAGATTTATGTCAATCTTAAACATTACTGACATTGATCCTATATCTTTAGTACATATATAGATATTTTGATAAATCTATAGATTCATAAGACATAGGGGATATAAGTGATTAGCCTCATACATGTTTAATATGATGTAGTTTAATATTTAGTATGAGAAAACAAATTTCTCTATTATAGTTTAAAGTTTAGAGAAATTGAGATTGATAGACAAAACAATGATACATTTCACATCATGCCGGTATCATGGTAGTTTGCCACACTTTATTTTCTTATTCATATCAGTAAGATATTAGATACATTTGATTATATTAGATAAGTGTTGCATATAACACATGTATTTGATATTTTTTGGTATTGAAGGCCTTACAGGTGTAACATCCTGTTATCTGAATTAGGGTTAAAATGGTGTTTATTAGAAATTAATGAGAAATTAAGAAGAATAATTCATGCTCATTCATCATTGTATATTCACACATATGTGAATATTTATTTTGATACACAAAAAAATTGTACATGCATTCATTGGCATTTTCGGGTATAATTGATTTATAAATGCGATTAAAAATGCGAATTGTGGATTATTTGCGTTAAAAATTTATTTGGAGAGTGTTATTATTATTTCAAAATTTTGGTGAATTTTAGAAAATTTCAAAAAGATTTTGGTATATTTTGAATATTTTGAAATTTTGGTGAATTATTCTAGCTGAAATTTTATTTGAAAACTATTAGTAATATTTTTGGAATTTTGGAGAATTTTAGGAAAGTTATTGAAAATTTGAGGTATTTAAATGCATATTTAGATTAGGAAAATTTTCAAGTGGCAAGATAAATAGATATATGAAAATTGCAAAGATTAAGCCTATGAGTTAGTGACATTTGGCAGTAGTTAATTGACCTATGGCTTGGCAAGAATGAAACAAATGGCGTGGTTAATAAGTTGACAAGTGGCCAAATGGAAGTGTTGCAATTGGTAGCATAAATGGAGGCAAATGGGAGTCATGCATTGGAGATATATATGGCAATACATAATGAAGACACCTAGCAACTTAGGTGTCAAGCCTTTACAAGACTTTGGTAGTCTTCATTTGGCTCTTCTCTCCACCGATTGTTGCTCTCCCTTGTACTTTGATTTTGTAAACTCCTTGCCATATGCTGCATGAAGAAGCTCTCTCATACTAATTTCTAGGCTGATGTGCTTTGGGTGTTAAAAACACATTACATCTATCTGGTTTTGGAAGTGTATTAGTTGCTTGGAAGGTGCTATAATAGTTAGATTCTTAGAGTTGAATTTGAAGTTTAGTAAGGTAAGGGACTTATAAACTTAGTATTCTATGATAACATGTGCTGTTTGATGTTTGATATGGATCAATTGTGTACTGAAATGGGAAAGAATTGAGGTTGGATACATGCTGGAAATTGATTTAGATGAGTAGTTATACTGGACAGATTTTGGTATTTTACCCATATCTTGCCATGTAGGCATACAAATTGGATGAATTTAAATTCATGTTAAACTAGAAACATATATCTACAACTTTCATAAAGGCATCAGATCTAATTTATGTCATTAAGTGTGTCAAAGGTTAGCTTGAAGTTGAGTATCTGGAATCTGTCACTGTCTGTAGTCATTTGGGGATAATTTTCAAAATATTGAACCAAATTGCATACAATTGGTGTCAGTAGAAACGTCAGACATAAAGGAACAAATGTGTAGAAGAATGTTTGGCCTAAATCCTTCATTTTCATTGTTAAAATGATAGTGTAATATTGACCCGAAAGTCTGTTTTGTGGAAAAGTTGGAAGAAATGAAGTGTTTTCACTAAACTTGCTTTGGTATTTCGATTATAACTTCCACTGTGGACCTTCAAATGAGTTTATTCTTAATTCATATTAAACTAGAGACATATTTCTACAACTTTTGTGAAGAGGTCGAATTTTAATTTTGTCTCTTTGATTTTCAAAATTGGCATGTAAGTGAGTTGTAGCTTAAGTTGAAGCACTGTCAGGGACAGAAATCATGTCCTGTGGTGATTGAATAAACTATATTGATGTAGGCCGAATTAGGCTGAGTTGTCTTCATCAAAGTTGTAGCTTATTCTTTTATCTTTAAATTGATATAAAGTTTGTAATTTTTGGATATTGGAGCTGAATGATATGAATTGTACAATAAGAGAGAATGATCATGTTCTAGCCAAAAGTTCAAATGTGCACAGTCTGAGGTAATTTGTGCATAACTCCTAGAATACTTAATCAAATTGGATGATCTTGGAGGTGTTAGAAACTTAAGACACTGGAGAACAACTTTCCAGAAGGAAGTATTGCCTAATTTTGTCATTTACCTTATTAGATTAATTATGCAAAGTTGACCCGAAATCATATAAGTAGAAAATCTGAAGTGGTCAATTAGGTTATGTAATAGATTTCACGTTGTTTTAGTTTGGCCTAATTTATAAGTACCAAATGTTAGTAATGAGGGCTTTGATATCTAATTGTTTTGATGATGAGAATTTCAACAAGATACCCGATTTTGATGATGAGAATTTTAATAAGATACCCGAAATTATAGTTGAACAATGCATTGTGCATATTTTAGTTATTTAAGTACTTGTGCATAAGGAATATGTTTTCAATTGTGTAATAGTAATTTGTATATGTGTTAACTGTTATAGAGAAACCCTTAAAGCGACTGATTCCAGATATTGTCGGGACTTCGAGGCAATAAACAGTAAGGGCGCTTTTGGTAAGTAATTTAGATGGTAAATTTTGTGAGTAACCTAAGATGGTCTCCCCTTGATTTGTTTTATTTATTACTGAATTAAATTAATATTGATGAATGTGTCCTGATTCCGGACATGAAGGTTCGAGGTACTGATTGATAAATGAGATATTGAAGTGTTATTTACCTTACTTTTTTTTGTTTGTTGAATTGACTTATGCTGATTGTGTTCTGAATTTCGGACAATGATTTTCCGAGGCATTTGATGCATGCTTATATCATTGGAAGTGCTACTTATATGTGAATATGATTGACTACTTGTTTTACACATAAAATGTCTAAAATGATTCTGTTTTGCTTTAAAACTGTTGAGTCCTAGTTGTAGGTAAATAGGCATGCCTAGAAGGGTCTACAACTGCTCTTGTTATTAACACCTCGGTGTCTCCTGTATTGACACTTCGGTGTCTACTGATATCGAGACATATGTCTCTCCTGCTGATACCAATTATGGTATCTCCTGTATAAGTCCCGTTACCCTCTTCTGTAAATGGATTTAGCAGTCATCTAGTTTTGTATTCTGATATCTGTTTGATTCTGACATAAGCTAAATTATATTATAATTCTGAAGGGTTTATAACCTCCTATGTTATGCAGTTCTGTGAATTATAAAACCTGTTCTGAAATGTATTATGTCTGATTTATTGTTAGAGAAATCATTTAATATAGATTAGTTATTACTCACTAAGCGATATGCTTAGCACGGTGGATTTTCCCCGTGTAAGATTATAAGGACTGGGACAAGTCAACTACAATGACCAATGGAGTTTGAGTCTTGTTTTGATAAAAATTTATTTGGAGTTTGTTTTGGGCTTGTATATAAAGTGTATGATTCTGAATTGTTGAAAGTTTTTGTAATAACTATGTTT
>JANVCL010000007.1:19413406-19459107 GCA_026546855.1 Erythroxylum incrassatum | reverse complement strand
ACTACTACTACTACTACTACTACTACTACTACTACTACTACTACTACTAATAATAATAATAATAATAATAATAATAATAATAATATAGTTAGTAGAGACTATAATAAATATTTTGGTATTTTTATTAGTTATTCCTTTGTCATTACAAATTTATATTTTCAAATTCAACATTGGCATAAATTATCATTAAAATTCTTAGGAATAACTCAAATTAATTAATATTCATTTCATTATATTCCTCATCTATTCTATTCTTAAGAATAACTATTTCATTTCTTATCTATTCCAACATATGAATTATTCCTTGAGTTTGGGAAATAAGTAAACTCATGATCTCCCTATTTTTATCTATTGTTGGGAATAAAAATAAGACATGTTGAACAAAAATATCCTTAAGGAATTTCCATAATTACTTTGTTATAATAATAATAATAATAATAATAATGTAATTAGTAAGGACTAATGAATATTTTGATCTTTTTGTTAATTATTCTTTTGACATTTCAAATTCATATTTTCAAACTAAACATTAGCATCACATCATTATTAGAAATTCTTAAAAAAAACTAAACTAAATAATACATATTATATTCTATTCTCGACCTATTCTGTTATTAAAGAATCACCTTTTTTATTAAAGAATCACCTTTTTTATTTGTTATCTACTCTTTCGGGTGCATCAAACGCCTTCTTAGAAGTTACAACTCTTTTTGATGTAACTCAAACTTACAACTTCTTATATTAAGAGACTCTTACAAGAACGTGTATAACTATATCAATCGTGTATGTAGTAAAATCAATGCACCTTCATTATTTTTGTTAATGAATATTATCATAGGCTTATTTATTGCCTAAGCTTTTCTTTACTTATATAGTTTTTAAATTAAACACATAATATTAAAAGAGCTTTTCATGGATCATGCTTGAATCTAAAATCAAATACTTATATCGAAATCATTCACAATAGATTAACTTAATCTCACTTTAAATTATGCTTATTTAAGTTCTGATACAAGCTAGTCTTTAACCATATCAATTCACGTGTGATATAAGAAATTATGTATTTTCATAATTTTATCTAATACGTAGTTCGATTGTTTCAGGTTCTTCGATTTGATTGACATCACACGGAACGGAAGTTGCTATACATATACTTTAAAGCATATTTATCGTATCTGGATCAAGTGTCGTTAGGGTATTAATAGAAGAATAAAAGAATAGGTTAGCTTTTGGTGAAACAAATATAATAAAGGTTAGATAAGGGAATAAAATTGCTTTTAGAAAGACAAAAAGAGGGAGAGGTGTATGCTGTTCTACTTTTACTGATTTAACTTATCTCATCTACATATTTATTTATGTAGATTCCACATAAATATAAGGATAAGATGACTTAGAACAGAATTAGAACAGCAAAACTGGAACAGATGATCTGATCCCAAAAAGAGTAGCAAATGAACAAAAAGTGGAAGGCTAAGGCAAATTCTAAGTTCTAACACAGTAAGTCACTCACATTAAATTCTGCCTAATCCACAAGCCTATGACAATTAAATTCTGCCTAATTCACAAGCCTATGACATTAACTCAATCACTTCTATGACATTTTATAGAAGCTATAGTTTATTGTCAACAATCAGAAAACAAGATGGAGCTTGACCGTATGCCAAGTTATTGAAGTTATTTAGATTTGAATTTTGGAAATTAATAAAAAGAGTTCAAATTTCTTCATTTCTTGTATACCATATAAAAGTAACAAGGAGTTTAAAGACAACGTATAACTTGTAAGATATCCTTTTTTTAAAATGAAAGAATGCAACTGTTTATAATTAATCTTGCAACGCAAGCAACTAAAAGTCATGTTGCTTTTGTATGATAGTTTGTGATTACTTACAAATGCAAATGGTAAGCTTTAATTATAAGCTTAACTTACTTACAGAAATCACAAGGAGTGATGTAACGTACTGAGTTGACGGGTTAAACAGGCAATCAACTATTCTCCTTACTGTGTTAGTTAAACAAAATTTAGGCGAAGTAATGAAAATAAAAATCGTGATTGTGACTAATGTATACTTGTTAGTCTGCGTGAAAATGAAAAGGTTAGAATGAAAAAACATAAAAATGTAAATGTAAAAATGCTAAAATAGGTACAACTTTGCCCCAGCATAGAATCATAACTCGTATGATTTGTAAGATGCCCTCACCGTGTCATGGCAAAATTTTACTTGCTATCTACCAAGTTCTTAAGAATATGTAGCAACAGACTGAACATGAGATCATGGAATTTCCAACATCGAGTTCATCAAGATAAGTTTGGAAACAAATTTCCTAATTAAGCTGCATACTACAAGAATTGCCCAAACCTCGAGTCCTAGCGAAATTTATACTAGGTTAGATGTTGTTGTTGAGTTTATCAAGATAAGCATAACATAGTTTGCCACTGGTATATGGAATAAATTTTGAAGAGAGTTAACCACCAATTCAGATTGCCAGGATAGCTTTACTTTCTTTCCTCAACTTTGTTGTGATGAGTTGAACTCGGAGTGAAGAGAACTCATGAGACAGAACATGAAATGCATTATTTTCTAAGAAGGGGAGTTACACAATCGTGTCTCCAGGTAACACGAATCACGATGGCAGAATGAAACGCAGAATCTAATACAAAATGCTATAGATCATCTGTGAAGTATCGGGGACTTTAGCAGCTTAGAATTTGATTATATGCCATATTAGGTAACATCAAAGCTATAGATAAAATTCACAATCCTGAGGACAAAATTGAGCAAATTAAGATTCTTACAGAAGCAAAAATACAAGTCAGGGGGACCCTTCGCTGGTGGTTTGCTTCTCAATTTTCTGCAGAAAGAAGTATAATTCTGGTTAGATGGCCCTCTACCAAGTGGGATTATATCAAACACTATAAAAATCTATTTAACCTAATCAAGAGACTGGTAACTGGTAACATATTGTTCATGACTGAAAAGGATTTATCTAACTAAAGAACATGACTTTTTGAAACTTTGAGTTGAGAAAGCCAAACACATTCTATACATGAGAAACTGTAACGGCCTCATAGATCTATAAACTGATCACATCAGTCAGAAAAATAAGGTGCTTACCCCAATCAACTATGGAGATCAAAAGTAGATCTTTAATTACAAAGCTAAGTCCTAATCACAATTTTTTTTTCACAGAGCAATTTTCTTCTTATCAATTCAGATGTTAACTTTCTTACCTTCTTTCTTTGAATTTGCTGTACTATGGGGATAATCAAATATTAATTCTATAGAATACTGAAACATGAAAAGAAAACAAACGAGAAAAGAATCATGTATTGCACAAGCTAGGATGCAAGTGCTGCACTGTCTAACAGCAGGTTCGAAGTTCAACACTAGGATATGTGCGACAACAGTGAAGAGGAACCAAGAACAGCAAGTGCATTTGTCCATAAGATTGATATCAATTAAAGAAAGAAATATTCATCGGTAGTTTTTTCTTTAATCAACCCAACGCAGATAAAATGTTCTCACTTGGTCAGGAAAACTAGCCAATATTTGCCACCCAAAATTCCTGCTTTTAAATGCTCCTACATGTTTCAAATTTTTAAAAAGGCATTTGTCATTAATTCCTGTATTGCAATGGTTTCTACATCATACAACTTAACAATCCTGAAGATTGCTATGCAGAACCTTTGGTTTAAGGTAAAATTGGGGAAACCAAATGGATGAACTATCAAAAAGATACTCTTAAGACACAGACTCCAATGCATCCACAGGAAAAGAATGTGGTTTTCAATCTGTCTTTTTGTGAATTCACTGGAGTTAATGATCAATGCAATCATCAAAATTTTGGAATATGAAACATACAAGTTCATGTCAACTCAGCACCCTAAAGCAACAAAGAAGTGTTAGTCTTGTCACAGTTTAAACCATTACCCACAAACTAGTTAGCAAGTTCAAAACTTTCCAAGAATTCCACAAATTAGCCATTGATAATCCAAGTCGAAACAACAACTGAGACAAACATCATTTCGTACTTTCAATCCAAATGATCGGAAATTAAAAATGAAAACAAAGATATAACACATTAACAATAGAAACAAAATTGTTAAGGGAATAAAAGGGAGCTAGGGTTTACCGATTGAGCATTGTGCCAGGCGAGACCTCTGTAAACGTTGACGGAGAACGTGGCCGCGAGGTAGACGGTGGCAACACCGAGACCCGCTGTGAAAGCTTTGAAACCCCAATCTCCGGCTTTGCTTGCCAAACCCATCCCCCCGAGCTCTATGTCTGACTAACCCTTAACTAACAGAGGAAAACACAGAAAAGTTTGAGCTCAGAGTCTTAGTTATTGTTTCGACCACATTGAAAATACTTTTAAAAATATACACTTATATATTTTATGCATGGTTTTTTATATTTAGAAAAATGAACATATAAATATATAGCTAAGGTTATCTTTTGAACTTGTTTAGTAAATATTTGATTATTTATTTTTTTTAGGATCGAGAGGTATTAAACTACTTATAATTATGTGTTGGTAATCGACTGATTGAGTTGGTAGATTAAATTCAATTCGTTATTTTTGGAAACACTTCTATAAGGAACATTTTGCTTTAGTGATTGAGAAATTAAGGAACGAAATTACTCAAGTTGTCATTTTTTATTATCGCTCTTCCTTCACCCTCATAGGTTATTTTACATATAAACAACAAATACTAAAAAAATTAATTTTACTAAACATTTTTAAATAAATTGATGTTATCTACCGGTCAGATTAATTATATTAATCCACAGTCAACTAATCGTTTATAGAATCAATAAAAAGGTAATGCAATCCGCTTATCATTAAACAAATCAAACTAGTGGTGGAGGGTTGTTGCGAGATTCATTTGGTCGTTGGTTAGGGGGATATTCGTTTCGTATTAGTGTTTCCACTATTTTGCTGGGGGAGTTATGATCCATTCGAGATGGTTTGATTTTTGCATGGGATCACGGTTTTTGGCAAGTCATTGTAGAATCTGATAGCATGGAGACGGTGTGGATGGTTACTTGTGGTGTTCTCTCTTCACATCCTCTGTCTGTTTTGATTGTGGATATTCAAGCTTTGCTTGCTCAGAATTGGAGTTGTTATATTCGGTATTTTCTTCGCAAAGGTAATTTTGCAGCGGATTGTCTGACTAAATTGGATCATAGCATAATGTCAAATTTTCAGATTTGGGATGATATTCCTAAAGCCCTCTCTTTGATTGTATGGGCTGATGCTTGTGGCATTTCTTTTCTGAGATAATTTAGTCTCTTTTAATTGTAACCAAAAAAAAAAAAAGCCTTAGTCTCCTTACTTCTTGGAAAATATAGATTCATGGCTGTTTGGTAGCTTAAAGTATTTTTGTGTTCTAATCAGCTTGTTTGCAAGGTTTAAACTTAAGAATCCAAAGCAATTCACTTACAATAATTTTCTTATAATTTTAAATAAGTATCCAACAAACTTCTCTTTATCGTAAAGTAAAGAAATTTGAGCCATATGATATAAAATTCTGGCAAAGATAATAAGTATAGATATAGATCATATGATACCAAAAAAACAATATTTTAACTTAGTGAACTCAGTTCCTCTTCCTTGGTAATTACATACGTGGAGCACAACACAATAGCCTCTTCTCTAATTTCCAAGCAGCTACAGCCATTTCTTCTCAGACAATGATATAAGCTGCTAAATTGAAAAGGGGGAAGATCAGAGAACCATTAACAATCATCAAACTAGAGAATGTATGAAGCAAGGATGGTCCCTAACATGTAATGTTTGAGGCAATGAGTAGCAGATATACACTCTGTAATTACTTACTCTAACCAAGGCTACTTCACTCTTACTTATTGCATGTCAATGGTTTCTTCTCTCTCAGATACAAAATTGATAAACTTTTTTTTAGGCCAAGTTTACTCCTGAACTTTGTCTCCTATACGTCATAATTTCTGTTTCTATTTATTTTCTGCAAGTGAAGGATTAAGTTCTTAAAAGCTAAAGCAATCTACTGGACTCCATGAACTTCAGATAATAAAAGGCAAGAACATGAAGTGTGTTAGCGTGACCAACGATCAGCATTGCATACCCTAAGCGAGGGCTGGGTTTGAGACTGGCATTCATGTTTCATTCCATATAATTATATCCACAATAAGTGTTAGCATAGACCCACATATGAAAGCTCATACATGTTAAGATCTAGGCGCACATGCAAGTAATCATGTAAGGCCTCCACATCTGTGATTTCTCAAGTTCTAGGTCTAACAAGTTGAATGTGTATTCTGTTTGCTGTTAGATTTCTATCTCTAGGATCTAGGAACTTCAAATTCTCGTCTGAAGTTCATCTTTATTCTTTCAAATTCAAGAGAACAAATAAGATAGACGGCAGTGAAAATTCGAGGCCCTTTTGAGTATAATAAAAATCTCCCATAAATAGTAAGTGAATGAGGTAAGAGTAACTGTTTCGAAATGTTGAAAATATAAAGATATTTGGGATATTTGACAGCCATCTTACATGAAATAGTACGTGACCCTGAAGCATTGTCCCTATTTTAGAGTGCTGAACTGAAAACTACTCTTTAACTCTTCAACCTCATATTGGTCTAATTAGGCAAAAACAGTGCTTCTGCTCGGAAGTCAAGCTAGAAGTTGAATAGTTTTGGAGAAAACAATCACTAAAAAAATATGAAATAAGTATGCAAAAAAAAGGGAAATATTGCAGTGACAGTACAAATACAGTTGTTAACCAACCTGCCGTGCAACTTGTGCCACTCTACGACTGTCTCTGGGTGATTCAGTTAACAAGCTAGGTTTTTGTGACTCCAAAATATCGCCTAGTTTCTCATCCATTTCTCTCGTAAAAGTGCTAAGGTCAAGAGAGGATCCACCTTCAGGGCTGCTTGGAATCTCCTTCTTTCGTTTCCTCTGGAATGTGTACTTGAGAAACTTATTATCCATTCGTTGACTACTCAGTGCTTCACTTGCATCTGCTTTTTTCAGATCCGAGTTTACTAGCAAGACACCATCTGCCTCTATGGTCGTTTTACTTTCTGGACATTCTGAAATCTCTTTGCATCCAACTTCCTTTTCAGTCAAAGCAAGTTCACCCATCAACAAATTATTGTTGTTTACTCTCTCTTGGTTTGTGCAATCCCTAAGAAAATCTGAATCGATTTTTTCTACTTCCAAAGGTCCTGACTGCACAATCAGTTCATTAGTATTTGAAGAGAAAATGTTCGGCAGAAGTGTTTCTGGATCTTTCTGAGCATCTTCAGCAGATGTGACATTGTCACCATCATAAGAAAATTCCTTTAGAAATTGAGCTTTGCGCCTTTTGCATCTTATTGCTCTTTTTCTTTTTCTGTGAAACGACGTAACAGTATGA
The DNA here is from genome assembly GCA_026546855.1 of Erythroxylum incrassatum. Lineage (NCBI taxonomy): Eukaryota > Viridiplantae > Streptophyta > Magnoliopsida > Malpighiales > Erythroxylaceae > Erythroxylum > Erythroxylum incrassatum. The sequence continues at coordinate 19,451,708 of JANVCL010000007.1, read as the reverse complement.
ACTTGGAAGCAGTCAACATCTGCTCGCACTACCTTGCTTTCATCTGGGCATGTATAAACACCAAACATGTTATTGTTCATGCTAGCGAGTTTCTTGCATTTTTGCCCATTCTCTTCAGCTTCTTCTTCATATATTTGATTTCTTGGACCAACAGCTTCTCCAGAAAGAGAACCATTTCCACCTAACAGGTTCCTTTCCAATGCACGTATTCTTTGAGTGCATCCGTTCCTGTACAGTTCAGGCTCTTTGCTCTTCATCATGATTGAAGCAAGGTCAGGGTTGAAAACATAGTTATTGTCTTTGTATAAACTATCGTCACTGCAGCACCTTGTACCATCACATGCTCCATCCGGAGCATATGGTGTAGCAGGCAGAGAAAAGCATAATCTTTTATCTTCCATTTCAGTTTCAAGAGTATCAGAATCGGCTGGACTTTGTTTACCCAAAGGCTGCTTCTGGTGTTTTGTCATCCTCTCCACTTCGTCCTGTAACTGTCTCAACTCTGCTCTAAGGTCTTTTACTATATCTTCCGCTTCCCCAAGTTGTGCTTCTAGTTCTTCAATCTTTCTCTGTTGACTCAATGCTGTCATTTCTGCTTCATTAACCTAGATACATGATGTGCTGGTCAAGCCAAAGCTTATAAGAAGGGTAGCCTAATCAAAGCAGTAACTATAGCAAAGTGCACAGTAGATTGGAAGAACATAGGACTAGATTTCAACCAACCTAAGTGTGTTAGACACTCAACTCAGCTTAATAGGAGTTAATCTGAGCCTGTGGGTGACATGGTTGATAGAAGTATGTAACACAAGTGATAACATAAAACAGCAAATGGAAAAAAAAAAGAGCCATGGAAAAATCTCTTAATTCTCCTTGAAGCAACAACCTTTCAAGTATATACTGGAATTCTTTTTGCTATTGCAGAATAAATAACCGCTGACTGAAGTTTGATGTTTCAGCAATGACAACTACAGAACAGTATGGCAACTGCTTAAAAATATATTAGGTGACTGACTTTGTTGATGAGATCATGTCTAGATTTCAAAACAATGTTCAAAATCTATGAGAACTTACTTTCTTTGGCAAGCAAAGTTCAAAAGTTCAGCTCCTATTGCAATAAACAAACTTCATTATTCCATAATTGTACAAGTATGGTTTTGAACCTTAGACCAACCTGCACTCTAGCACATCTAACCCACTGCACAGGGCACAACCAACAAAAAGAAGAAGTAGGTCTAATCAATAGCTCAATTGTTTTCGAAATCACTGCTGTTTAACATTGCAACCCAATCTTCCTAAACAGAAGTGAGTTCGCGTTGAAATGACTTTCCTTTAACCGTAATCAATTAGTACAGCTCAGGAACTTAAATTACATGCCATCATGAGTGCATTTAACTGTCACTAACTTATTCTGGATATCATAGCACGCTTTTCAGATTGCAGACCAATCGAGTACTTTACTAACTGAGAAAACACGTCTCAAATGCATATGAATCTTTCTCTGCTTAGAACTCATTATCAAGTTTTTAATTCAGACAGATGTAATATTACATCACTATGCATCATGTGAACTTGAAGACAGACAAAGAATCAATTTACGACCAGCAACATCTCTCCAGCTACCAGATATCATGGTAAGCGGTTTTTAAGGAAGATGTTGAATAAAACTAATAGTAGTTCAGAAGCAATTTAAGGAAACATTTGCACTTAAACTCAAACCAATGAGTCAGCTTCCACAATAGTAACAAAGACCATGAGACAAAGAATAGATTAATCTAATACAACCAGACTATTCTTTAAATTGAGATATCTTCGTTGGCCAGGACATACCTGCAGATATTTTATTTTTGTCCAATCAGAAAATAGTGAGCCAAGCAGAATAAGACCACTAAAATCAGTGCAAAAGAAAAGGGCCAGGGAGTTATAAATATGATTCAAGAAATTAAAGAGAAAGTTTACATATCAAGCTTTGATCTGCAATGAGAAAAACGCTACTCACTTCAACAGGAACCGAAAACCGAAACAACCAAGTGAAATCCTTTAAGGATAAGAATCACTTCACCAAAGAACGAGATGAAACAAATCACCCACAAGAAAAATCCTAGCACCAAACACGTTAACATAACAACAACAAAACCACACTTTAAAACAAACTGAATCCGAAGCAAACAAAAAACCACTCCCATTATTCACACGCACACACATGGAGAAAGAGAGCGAGAGAGAGAGAGAGAGAGAGAACAACAGGTCAATGAAGAGCCGTTATACCTTAGAATCTAACATCTGTTTTAGCCTAAGAAGCATATGAAGCGCATCGTCTTTTGCAGCGAAAAGCTCGCGCTGATACCGCTGCGCTTTCCGCTCGGACATCATTATTCTCGCCGCCGCCTCCTTAGCCGTGTTCAGGATAATATCGGCATACGCCTTCTTCAACGCCGTCAATTTCTGTTCCCACCAAAACAAAGACACCAAATCAAACTAAGAGAATATACAGAACGACAGCCGATGGAAACAGAAACGCAAAGAAAAATTGGGAATCAACACTCATTTAAGTAAGGACCACCGCAATTTCTACTTCGCCGTCGATAGGAGAGAGAAGCGGAAGTGGTTGCGGTGGCGATGAGATCAAAAAGTCAGGGCTAGGGAGGTAATTTTACCTCGGAATCGGCCATTGGGGCCGATAACGCAGAGAAGATGTTAGTTAGTTGCTGCTTAGGACCAACCAACGTTGTTAAGTAGACACTGCGAGGTTGTTTTCCCTTTTCTTTTCTTATTACGTATTTGTTTTTTCGTTTCTCTCCCTCTTCGCACCTGTCTGTCTGTTAGGAACTGAAAAACTCCCCCTCCGGCTATTACAAGACTGCCCTCCGCAGTTCCTCTTAATTACAACGACCGCCACGTCAACGCGACAAACACCCGTTCGGTTGTTTTCACTCTCCCTATGGTCGCGCGCCAAGAACAGATTCAGGGACCCACAATGCTCACTTTGGTGATGACGTGGATGAGTTTACGGGGATCGTAGGTCGGGGAAACCCTAGCATGTAGTGGCTCGACGAGCAGTGGCGCTTTGGGAAGCGAGGTCAGGTGGCAGTTTGTGCGATGGCGATTGCGGTGGACGACGGATAGAGGATGGTGGCTGCTCTATTCGAATGTCGGAGACTGAGTAGTACCCAAGTGTGGAAACCGAACCAATGGCATCGGTTAACTCCGTTTATATTTATAACGCTGTTATAATCCTGACCTACCTCTCCCAAGTCAAAATTCAGTTGACTTCAACTACATTATTCATCTTAGTACATACAGATAAATCCAATTTAAATAAATGCGAGTAAACTAAGGAAAAACATCGTTACCGCCAAAAATCACTCGGGTCAAGTTGATAACGACCGGGTCGGGCCCGACCTTTCTCCTCATATCCACAGAAGACACACGTGGCCTTCCTGGAGCCATTCTGCAGTACTCTTCTCCCACTCTCGTCCTTCAAAGTTCAAACCATTCTTCCCTGCAAACTTCCGATCTCAAATTTCCCTGGAAAATCCAGTTTCTATTGCAGCTCATGTTATCGAAATCACCAAAATGACCTTATCGCTGTCTCTCATCCCTCATCCCACATTTATCTCCACACCGGTGCTCAAGTCCAAACATGGTCGTCACTGCCTCTCATCGCCCAACTTCCTCGTTCACCGACGGCTCATCTCCGTTTCTCTAGAAGGGCGAACCTACCTTGGAGCGGGAAAAGCCCGGGCCAAGCCCAAAGAGCTCGTCCTGGGCAACCCGACTCTGGTCGTCGAGAAAGGTAAGTACAGCTACGACGTGGAAACCCTAATCAACAAGCTGAGTAGCCTTCCACCACGTGGAAGCATCGCGCGTTGCCTGGACATCTTCAAGAACAGGCTCTCGCTAAACGACTTCGCTTTGGTGTTCAAGGAGTTCGCTCTACGTGGGGATTGGCAGAGGTCTCTCAGGCTCTTCAAGTACATGCAGCGGCAGATATGGTGCAAACCCAACGAACATATTTACACAATAATGATCAGTTTGTTAGGCCGCGAAGGTCTTCTCGAGAAGTGCTCCGAGATATTCGACGAAATGCCCACACATGGCGTGCCTCGAAGCGTCTTCTCTTACACTGCTCTCATCAACTCGTATGGTCGTCACGGTCACTACCAGGTTTCTCTGGAGCTTCTAGAGAGAATGAAGAAAGAGAAGGTGTTACCGAGTATATTGACTTATAATACCGTGATAAATTCATGTGCCAGAGGTGGTTTAGATTGGGAGGGTTTGTTGGGCTTATTCGCGGAAATGAGGCATGAAGGAATACAACCTGATATAGTAACTTATAACACACTGCTTAGTGCTTGTGCTGCGAGGGGATTAGGGGATGAGTCTGAGATGATTTTTAGGACTATGAATGAAGGTGGGATATTGCCTGATATTAACACTTATAGTTCTCTTGTTGAGACTTTCGGGAAATTGAATAGGTTAGAGAAAGTCAGTGGGTTACTTAAGGAAATGGAATCGAGTGGAAATTTACCTGAGATTTCTTCGTACAATGTGTTGTTAGAGGCATATGCGAGAATGGGGAATATAAAGGATGCAATGGGAGTGTTTAGACAGATGCAGGCAGCTGGGTGTGTGCCAAATGCATCCACGTATAGTATGCTGTTGAATTTGTATGGGAGACATGGAAGGTATGATGATGTTCGGGAACTTTTTTTGGAGATGAAAGTGAGTAACACGGAGCCAGATGCTGCTACTTATAATATTCTTATCCAAGTATTTGGTGAAGGTGGGTACTTTAAGGAGGTGGTGACCTTATTCCATGATATGGTTGAGGAGAATGTCGAGCCAAATATGGGAACTTATGAGGGGTTGATCTTCTCTTGTGGGAAAGGAGGCCTGCACGAAGATGCTAGGAAGATTTTACTTCATATGAGTGAGAATGAGATAGTTCCTAGTTCAAAGGCATACACAGGCGTTATTGAAGCCTATGGACAGGCTGCATTGTATGAGGAGGCTCTTGTTATGTTGAATACCATGAATGAAATGGGAAGCATGCCTACAGTTGAGACTTACAATTCACTGATTTACATGTTTGCCAGAGGTGGGTTGTACCTGGAATTTGAAGCAATATTGACAATGATGAGGGAGTCTGGGATAACAAGAGACAGAGACTCCTTCAATGGTATGATTGAAGGTTATAGACAAGCGGGCAAGTTTGAAGAAGCTATTAAGGCTTATGTTGAAATGGAGAAGGCAAGATTGAGTCCTGATGAGCGTACCCTTGAAGCTGTTTTAAGTGTCTACTGTATTGCAGGTCTTGTTGAGGAAAGTGAGGAGCAGTTCCAGGAAATTAGAGCCTTGGGAATATTGCCAAGTGTCATGTGCTGCTGTATGATGCTGGCTGTGTATGCAAAAAGTAACAGGTCTGTGCTGATCGGATTTTCTGTTGATCATTATGAACTTTTATTTTTCACGATTATCCCTATGTTTACGTGATAAGCAGTTAAAGAAATCTATTAACTAACATTGTCTGTCCTTTATGAGCTCTTTGTGATGCAAACTGATGAAGCAACTTGCTATTATTTAGTAGTCAGTGTGTTTCACTCATCTGCTTCTGATATTCAATTTTCATTTTGTTAGGACTTAATTTAAGTGCATCAACTTCTTTACAATATGTTCTGCTCTACTGTTGCTTAATATATTTGTAATGTACACTTTCAAGAATATGATTCAAATCATTGGTGTTCTAAGTTGTATGACATCAAGTAGATCTTTAAAATTGTTTTCTAATATCACGGTGATTGGGATTCTGCTCTATCTTTAGGTTTTCAGTTTTGCCTCACTTGGGGCTTTTTTGTCAAAATTTACGTTTCCATGTTTGTTATGCCTGTTCTAACTGATATAGGACAAACCTATGGATAGAAATCTGCAGGAGAATTAGGGAAGAAAAACTAGAATTCCAGAGTAGCGAGAAGAGGAAGAAAAGAATAAGAGAGAAGAGAGAAGAGAGAAGAGAGAAGAATTGAGAGGAAAGGTTTCAGTATTAATTACTCAATTGGCAAAATTGATTTAATTATGAAGCTTACCCTTCTTTTTACAGTACTAAAATTTCTAAAAACAACTGGGATATCACCAAAACAGAAACTTGTTCGGTGCCATTTATTAGAGGCATGAATTTTCTGTACTATATATGTTTGTATCATGATGATGTGTGAAATAAAAGGAACCCGGTGAAAGTTATGTGATCATTATCACCTATATATGTGCATGTACTGGGATTTATGGTTTAGTGGTTTCTTACTTGGAGGTGCTTGTGCCTAGAAGCATCTATTTGAGAAATTTTGGCCATTAGAGTGTTACTTAATGTTAGTGATACCGGGTAACTGAAATGCTGATTGAGAAAAAGAACGGTTCAATCATAGATGGTTTCAGTCTTACTAATGTTACTTAATGTTAGTGATACTAGGTAACTGAAATATACTGATTGAGAAAAGATGATTCAATCTTTAGACGGTTTCAATCTTACTAATTGAAGATGCTTATCTCAATAGCTAAATCACCAGTGGCATGCACAAATTAAGTAATTTCTTTCTATGACATTGGCCATTGGGTTTCCATCAAGTTTAAATTGAACATATCAGAGCAATGGTCTTTTGGTCATCAGTGATCTGGTAATGCTGCATTTTCATGTGAAAGCAGGACCTGATGTAGTTCCTAGGTACTTCTGAAAGCCAGGTAGTGCACTCGACATAAGATGACAATGTATTAGTTCAGTGTGGGAGAAACACAATTTCATGAAAATTAACATTCAGTTTACTTGGCATTGAGGTGGGCTGTTGATGTCAAAAGGATATTAAATGTTGATCCCTGCATAGCCCCGGGCTTGGGTCACTACACAGAGGCCATGGAAGCTGGGTCATGTGAGTGATGGTCTTGTGTTCCACATAAGCGTGGAAAAGAATCATTGTGGCATGCTTAATTTTGTAAAAGCATAACTTTTGTTACTTGAGGGCAGATCTGTAGATGTTCTAAGAATTCAAGATTAATTGTTTGCTTTATTCACTAAACTATTTGGCCCAGAAAATCAATTGAATAATAACCTCTGACATAATTACCCCATAATTGGTTGCAAGATTATTTGTTGTGACGGTTGTTGCCTTTTCAGAATCATTTTCTTTTGTCTCTGTGTCTAGTAAAGAGACATACTGTGAACTACAATTACTATTAAACTTCTACCAAAAATCTATCAATTGAGAATACTTCTAAATTTCCTAATCGTCCTTTATTAGTTTTTTTTCAAGAGACATAGTTACTATAAGCTCCCTTAGTCATACTTAACTCTAATTATTAATACTATTAAACTTCTATTTTGTCTGTCATAGATATCATATCAATTAAATTAGGATAACTAGGAGATATTACTAAGAGCCATCTCAATAGAAATAAAGTTCCATGAATCTAAACGTCTTTATCTATGCTTTTTTTTCCATCTTCTAGGGCTTAATTGTTAGTCTATGCAGTGCATGATAGTAAAACTAAGCATAAGCATGTTAGATGTTTATTTGACTTCTACAAATATTTAGATTATTTTGTGCTTTGTTTCACTAAGGTGGGCGCTTTTTGGTGGCTGTTGCCTAAGGCTAACCCCCCGGAAACTAAACTATATCTAATTTATGAATATGGGGTTATGGGAGAAGCATAATTTTCAAGTGTAAAATGCATAGTTAGAAGCCTAGATCATTATGATGTTGGGTTATTTTAGTGCTTACCTAAGTGCTGGAATTATAGGCTTTCTCTCAGAACGCTTGATGATCAGGTACTTCTTGATGCTTTCATAAAACAGCTGTTTCAAACTGAAACAGATCAACCATATGTCAGCTTGTTGAAGTGGTGCATCGTTAATCTATTGTCTGCTATCATTTAGTATTTTACTCGACAACTAAGTGTTCATCCACAATTTGACTTTGTTTCAGGTTGAATGATGCCTACGAGATACTCAATGAGATGCTCACTAATAGGACATCGAATATTCATCAAGTGATTGGCGAAATGATCAAGGGAGATTTTGATGATGAATCAAACTGGCAAATGGTTGAGTATGTATTTGACAAACTTAACTCTGAAGGTTGTGGATTGGGGGTCAGGTTTTATAACACACTTCTGGAAGCTCTCTGGTGGCTGGGTCAAAAAGAACGAGCTGCAAGAATTCTCAATGAAGCATCAAAAAGGGGGCTTTTTCCTGAACTTTTTCGTAAAAGCAAACTTGTGTGGTCTGTGGACGTGCATAGGTAACAGAGAATTACTTTTTGAATTCTTTTTAGTTACAATGACGTCTTGAATGTTTGATGTTGGAGAATCTTGCAGGATGTGGGAAGGCAGTGCCTATACAGCACTGTCTGTTTGGCTCAATGATATGCATGAGATGTTCTTGAATGGCAAGGATCTTCCTCAACTGGCAACTGTTGTTGTAGTGTAAGTCCACTCATGCTTTATTTCACTGGAGAAATATATGTTGAAGGACTTGTGAGAGCTTTCCCTGTCATTTTGCTGTGTCTAGCCATTTCAGCTATTTGACTGCTTATATTGACTGATTTCTTTTATACCGTCTGGTTTCATATGATTGTTCAAACCAAGCTTCCCCCATCATTTTTCTTGTTGCTCAATGCAGGGCTAGCTTGGCTTTTGTTGTTGTTACTGTCAAGCATCTTTGTCAAATACCTCAAATTTGTTGCATTTCTCTTGTTCCATCTGTCTGCCTATCATATGGATGTTTAATTGTAACATAATCATGTATAATTTGAGCTGCATTAAACAAGCACAAGTTGCATTTTATTTCCTATTGTGTGAGTTTCTGTTGAATTGTGGCGCTAGTGTTCTTTTGGTTAGACTTTCTGAAAACTTGCCAAGAGTCTTATGTCTACAGCTGCTTCAGATATAATAATAAATCTTCCTTTCTGGTCAATTCTGTGTTCTCTTTTGTTTATAATTATCTATTTCAAAGGCTTGTCAGCTTGAGGGTTATTTATAGATATTACTATGTTGACTTATCTTTAGGTTACCTAAATAATAGAAATACGTGCTTACTCACATTATTTCCAAACCTTGTGGTTTCAAGTTCATAAAAATGTTTGAAGTTGGATGGAGCATGACATTTGTAGTTGACGTGTGCTATGCGTCAATGGTTAATTTTACATGAAGTTCAAGTAAATCAAGGTCCCTTTCTGGAGATTTCAATTGCTCTTTGATAGGTTGTAACAGTAGCATTCAAATTGGATATATTGTTTGATCTTAATTGATTGGTAAAAGGAGTTATTCTATGCTTGTCTAGCTATAGATGTAGAGCTCATAGTGAATAGCGAAAGCACTTGAACTCAAAGCTGAGATATGGCTTTTCACATATCGTATCATAGTGAATAGCAAAAGCACTTGGACTCAAACTGAGTTATGGCTTTTCACATATCATATTCTGTAACTTTGTTGGCACTTTGCACTGTAGTTGATTCTCTGACTAATGTTGCATATTTTGTTTCATTCCTAGGAGGGGGAAGCTGGAGAAAAGTTCAACCCAAGACATTCCCCTTGTGAAGGCTGTGTACTCATTCCTTCAAGAAAATGTATCGCCATTGTTTTCTTTCCCAGGGTGGAATAAAGGGCGCATTACCTGCCAAAGATCCCAGCTCAAGCGGATTTTGTCAGGATCAGAATCAGTTTCTGATGGAATCAAAAAGAATACAATTATTTCTTTAAGTAACTCCCAAATATCTTAACCTGGAATGAGAACATCAATTGGTGATGCTAAGAGTACCCACCAAAATGATGCCAATTTTGAAGCAAGAACAGGAAATAGATCACAGCTGATCCCAAGCACGGTCTTAGTTGATTCTAGAAATTGATTAATGAAATTCTTGAGCTTGTAAAGTCTTACACCTCCCTATTCTTAATAAGAGAGGTGTATGCTTGATATTTTTTGCTGTACCTTTCAGTGTCTCTCCCAAATGGGACAATGGACGATGTGGTATTGGGAAAGGGGTATTAGCTCGCCTTGGTGCAAGAATAAACCAAAGGATGTAATGCAATGCCTGGTAAGTTATCATTTGCTGCTTCTGTTGTGGTTTGATTTGAAATTCCTTCATCACAGGCTCTTCAGAAAATGAGAATTTGTAGCTATAGATCCGTTTTTCTCCACTTGTACATGAATTTCTTCCCACCACAATGCTCTTGATTGCATGCTATATCTTGCCAACTTTCAAGTAGACTGACTAATGATCCCAGTTTTATCTTTACACGTTAGATTATAAGCTTACATGTGCATCATTTGATTAAGATTCTACTGACTTACAAACTTTCTTGAAGTGGAAGAGGCAAACAGAGACGAGGGACTGCAATGGGCTGTCGCGGGTCAGTATAACTTCATCCTCATTAATGACTATTCATCACTTTTAACGTGAACCAAGTGATTTACGTTACATATACAAAACCATTGGTGTTGTAGTATTTCAGTTAATTGAATTCTGGCAGAAGCATTATTTAACTTGACTTGGGAGGGGGATTCCACTGGTAGGTTCCCTCCACCCCAGACCCCAGAAGGAAAAGGAAAAACAAAGCAATCTTGATATCCACACGTTCCACAATATTTTCAACTGAAAGCTTTATAAAGCTGATCACAAGATAACCTTAATAAGAACTTATATATGTTTGCATATGATATTCAATTTATTGTTTTAAGGTTTTTCAAAAGATAAGAATCCTTGTGAAGTCTCATCACAAAATTGTTCCCGAGATATTTAACTTAATTATCTTTTTATATATGTATACTCATTTTAGTTAAAATATTTTCAATGTAGATAAAAGGAAGTACATTCCAAAACACGGGTTGGATTCCTATAGAAAAGGACCAAAGGTAGGAGCTTTGTATCCTGCACAAGCATGGGCCAGAGGAAGTCACGACCCACTCACTAGTTAGCTATTTACTTCACAGTTTTTATATATTCTTTTTTATGCAATTTAATGTCTTTTCCTTTCATGTTTCGTACGAGGACAAAAGTGTTCTGTCCGTAAGCCCTTGGACCTATCATAACTATTGAGGTGTGGTAACTTTATTCTCCTTTTGCACCAAACCTAGTATTGCGTGATCAATGTAGAGCATAATCCATTTCCTTTGCCACCAGGAGTTCCCTTTTGTGATGATTCAGGTTTGATTCATCCCACTACCAAAAGGAACTCTCAATAAGAATGTTGGAAGTGATGATTTTGAACCCTCTAGATCCTAAGAGCAGAGCAGCTAACTAAAAGGCAAAAACAAAATTTCTTAAATTAAGACGTAAAAGTATCGATGAATAACTGATGGAGACAAAAACAAGTTACCCTAAATTAAGACATAATGTTATTGTTGAATAATTTGTGGAGATTTGTTTATTTTGGCCTTAATTTAGTTATGGGTCAAAGATCTTCAAGATACGAGTAGGAGTGAAAGGTATGGTTATTCAACCCTTTTCATATTTTGTTTTGTTAGTGAAAGAAAGGTCAAGTTTGTGTATGGTTATTCAACCCTTTTCATGCTTTGTTATGTTAATGAAAGAAAGGTCAAGTTTGTTGACAAACTTCGTACATTCTGTTTTTCCAATTTGGCAGGAAGATAAATAGACATCAATTGACTTGTTTTGGTATGTACGTTGTAATCAAAAGGACTTCATTTTATAAAACCCGACCTATCTAAATGATGATGGAAAAAAAAACATGAATTACCTAAACTGATTATTATTATTGACAAGTCCCAAGTGATAGGGTTGTAAGGTCAAAATAGGTGGGGAGATAGGTTAAATAACGAAACCTTATCTTTGCTCTATCCGTCCAAGACACCGCTTCCCCCACCATTGAAGGGACAGCAATAAAATTATCCTCTCCTTTTTCTTAATGGACTATAAAAAAAGAATATATAAATTTTCCTGTGATTGATTCCTTTTGAAAATAGTTATTGTTTATTAGCATGTATAATGAAATGCCAATGTTTATATTTTGCGTTCAAAACCATTTATTCAACAAGAAAAGTTGGTCAAGGTGGCATATTTCTTAACATATTAGGTTTCCCAAGTGAAAAAGGGCTATCTTTGTCTTATGATAAATTATATACTGGTTTAATTAATTGGTAAAGGATGATGCTCAAGGTTCTTTATTTTAAAAAGGTTGAAAGAAAATCGTCAATTATATGTATCATTTTTTATTTTAGAAAGATATTGTTTATGTGACTCGAAACGATAATAATAACTTTTTAGTTATAAAAAAATATTTATGTTAGAATTTTTCTAAATAAATTTAAAAAAACATTAAGGGTTTTGTTAATGTTAAAAAAACAGAAGTTGAGATTTTGATTGTTTTCGATTCTTGATAGATTAGATTAGGCTGGACTGACAAAATAAGGCTGACTAAATTCGGATATTTTAAATAATAAAAGGTCGATAGACTCTTAAGATACTAACTCCTCGAAATTCTTCCGGCGCTTTCATGTGCATTTGTCTTAAGAAAATTTAGTTCTCTGTGCCCCAGCCCATTTGAGCTCACCTAAGACTTGGATGAACCACAGGATGGCTGGCACATAGGGAGTCGCGGTTGGGTTGCACGAAAGAATGATGATGAAAATTAAAATAAATATAATTATTATAATTATAAGTACGTTATGATTATTATTATTAGTTGTTTTGTAAAAAGTATTAAAAATAAAAACATATTATATTGTAATTAATTATTTACAATATTTTAATTAATGAATGAATTATGTTTTAATTAATTATATTGTAATTTGTAATTAATTAATTATTAATATTATTTTAATTAATTAATTACAATATTTTAATTATAATGTAATTAATTATTAATAATATTTTAATTAATTACATTGTAATTAAGTATATTTTGATTAATTATTTAATTACAATGTTTTAATTAATAAATAATTATATTTAAATTAGTTATATTTTAATTAATTAATTATAATGTAATTAATTAATTATTAATAATATTTTAATTAATTATATCGTATTTAATTATATTTCAATCAATTAATTAATTATAATATTTTAATTAATAAATAATTTATATTTTAATTAATTATATTGTAATTAATTAATTACTTATATTTTAATTAATCATAATATAATATTTTAATTAATTAAATAAAATATTTTAATGAATGATCAAATTATATTTTAATTAATTAATTAATCAAATTTTAGTTTATTATATTATAGTTAGTTATATTTTAATTAACTAATTGTATTTAATTAATTAGTATAAAAAATATTTTAAAAAGAAGCTACTATTAAAAAATAAGTTTCATATTCCTTCAAAAAAATATAAAAAATTTTAAAAAAATAAAATATGAAATTATTACTCTTATAATAATAAAAAAATAACCACTTGATTGTTATTCCTTGCCTGTTTGTCTCGGGTCAAACCCACCAATACAACGTCATCGATACATCTCGGGACCTGTAGAACAAAACCTAAATGTACGAGCGAATCAAGACACCAAGCGGTTAGGATAATATATGAGATGAACGAACCATAACGTGCCACGTACACACATTCACATGGCTACAACGTCAATCCTAGTCCTCACCACGTCTTCTTCTATATATGTATTCACAAATTGTACGGCTTGAGGTTGGTCCACGCACCTTATTTTCCCCAAATAATTAATATCACATTTTTCTCAAGTACAGAGCATCCAAACGCATCACGTCTCTTCTCTCTCTCTCTAGCGCTCTGTGGTGTGGCCGTAGGAGTACGATATGGCCGGAGAGATCGTGCTGTTCGGCGTGAGAGTGGTGGTTGATTCCATGAGGAAATGCGTAAGCTTGAACGATTTGTCTCAGTATCAACACCCGCACGACAACAATATTGTTTCTAATCATGTTACTACCAAGGAGCCTGTCGACGTCAATAACAACGCCGGTTACGCCTCCGCCGATGACGACCTTCCTCCCTCCTCCGCTAATAATAGTCGCGGCGACCGTAAACGAGGTTCCTTATCTAATCTTCTTTTTAATCTTGTACGCTTGTGTCGAAGTTTCCAGGGAGTGGTGTTTGTTGTGGCTAATTAAGATTATTATTTATGGACAAAAAATGAAGGAGTGGCGTGGACGGAGGAGGAGCACAAGCTGTTTCTGATAGGACTGCAGAAAGTAGGGAAAGGTGATTGGAGAGGTATTTCTCGAAACTTCGTTAAGACTCGCACGCCTACTCAGGTTGCTAGTCATGCTCAGAAGTACTTCCTACGCCGTACTAATCTCAATCGCCGTCGTCGCCGATCTAGCCTTTTTGATATCACCACTGATACGGTAATTACATGCGGATTCCATTTAGATTTGCTCTGTATGTTCAAAGCTGATCATTTATTGATTTCTTTTTATTATCTTGTTGGGTGTTATTGTTTCTAGACGGTAAAGCTTTTATCCTTGAGCTACTTCAACTTTTTTCCTAGTGAAACTTCCATTTTTCTGAGACAAAATGAGTCACAACTCATAATAGCTATATCTAATTTGAAGTCGAGATTTTTATGATCGTTTTCTTGACTTACTATAGAAGGAGCTTCTGATGCAACTTGTCTGATAAATTTGTTTAGCATGTTGGGGTTCCGAAAACTCAAATCATCAAATTATAATATTTGAAAATTGAATCGGCTTCTTAATTATCAGGTCAGTGTAATCCCAATGGAAGAAGAGCAAGCTTCTCAAACTCAACATGGCAACAATCAAAGCAGCAGCAGCCCAACATGTTCATTTCCTCCACCTCCACCAGTGCCACCGCCAGAAACTAGCAATATTGGCAATTTTTCTATCGTCTTACAAGTCCCATTTGAGAATCCAATGCAAAACCTAGTGCTAGGACAAGGGAATCAAGACTTCAACTCATCAACAACAACAGCTAATCTTGTCCGTCCAACTCCTGTCCCCCCAGCTTCTCGCGCCTCACACATATCTGATCTTAATCTAAACTTGAAGTCTACAGCTGAGCCACCGCCGTTGTCACTGAGGCTGTCGTTGCAGTCTGATCAGAGGGATTCATCTGCTAGGCATTCAGCTTTTCAGGCAATGTCAAGCTTCAACAATGGGGATAGCATCATCACTGTTGCTTAAGCTAAGGTGCATATAGATTAGATGAACTGTGTTAGAGCAAAGATAAGTTAAAATGAGGTGATTTGAATGCGATCCTTTTGTGTCAATGTACAGACAAGGAAAGGAATTGCCGATCATGTTGTTTGCTAATGTTTCTTTAGATTCTTGTACTTTTGTGTCTGATTTTGTTTGTGGTTTAATAGGACTGGCAATAAAAACCTTTGATCCTTGATGGTTTCCAATATTGCTTGATTTGGCCTGGCCATAAGCAGCACCGGACCCACCGGGGGTGTTGAATGCTTTTAGAAAGAAGAAAAAAGACTTGTTTTTAATTTTCCTTGTTTCTTCTTGTGTGCTGTGCTGTGTGTGCGGAGTGGAGCATTATGTTCTGTGAATGTGGACTGAATTTAGGTCAGGTCCCTATTAATGGTGAGGTTTGGCCGCCTTTAATATCTGAGGTATGGTCCACTCTTTATCTCCCAGGATTTTGCATACGTAAGTGTACAGAAGGGGTAAGTCCACCATTATTGAATAGGGGAGGGAGTATAATCCACTTAAATTGGCTATATGCGCTATAACTGAAAATCAGATTATAATATGAATCACCAAAACATGTAAATTATATACTTTTTTTCCATTTTTATAATCAAATATTGATATGTATGTGTTTTTGCAAATTATTTAATAAAAATTTTGAATTGTGTCTTAGTAATCAATTAAAGAAGATAAGCAAAAATATAATATTTGATACCATAAGTTCTTCCTCATCATAAATCCTAAATATTTTAGTTTTAGCACAAAAGGAAACAATACTAACTACAAGCCAAACTAAAATCCAAGTTAGAATAAAGGCTAGTATAAAACTAGGCCAATATATATTAATAAATACTTATAATGGTTTATGTCATGTAAAAGATAAAACTTAAGTTTCTTAAAAGATAGATTTTTATGATATTATACTCATAAAGGAACAATAACACTATAATTTACAAATACATTTTTCTACTAAATATTGGATAGAGTAACAAAAATATTTCTAGGTTGCTTAAACTATATTATGAATTTTTATCCTAACCTAAATACGTTATGCAAACCTTTACATATAAACTTAAAAAAATAGTCCTGGATATAACATTATACTACTATAGCTAAACTAATTAAAAAAGTTAAAAGGTATTCTGTTTTTAAAATTAGCTAATCCTAATGCCTACAAAATTATAGAAATATATGCTTGTGAATTAGGATATGGAAAATATTAAAACAAAATTGATTTAATTAGCTCATTTGCTCACTTTACCATTCCATTAATCTTGATCTTTCATATATTAACTTACTAACATCTCTAAGGATAAAACACATTAGTAGTAATATGTTTTTATTATTGTTAAAACTATGTGTTAGAACTTCACTTGATCCAATAATCTCCCTCTTGTAGTGATAGCAAAATATTTGGTGATATTGAAGAAAATAAATGATATTAAGTATGTTATCCCTATGCTAAATCAATATTTAATGCATACCCACCTTGATTAATGCATTATAAAACAATTAAGTTTTAATATCACAATTCTCTGTTCCTTTTTATCAATGTTAGGAAAAGTATATGACATATAAATCTATAAACATCAAAAGAGAAATAAATCCTCCACTCCCATTTACAAACTCTATTATATGGATAAAAATTATATGCAAAGTATCTATAAAATAAAAAAAGTTATTCTTATAATCCTCACAGATCAATTTCAAAGATCTATCTATCTTTTTCATCTAGGTACATATAATGATGCTTTTTCCCTTGAATATGTGTGTTAAGTTAATATCTTCAAATATTATCATTATAAAATTAAATGTATACCTTTTTTGATATACCACCATCAGTTACCTCCTTTTCTTCCTCACTTTCTTCAAAATAATCAATGCTTTGCTATAAACCTCCTTTTCATATGAGGATTTTTTTAACTATTTTTTCAAAAAATAAATTGTTACCATTGTTATTTCTCACTTGATATTAGTGAAGGCGATACTAGTTTTTGATATTCATTGATGTCACTTGATATTAATATACATAGAAAAAAAATAAGTTATAGGTATCCATACAAACTAGGGTCCTTAAATATTTATGCTTAAAAATTTATTAATATGTATATTTTTGGGTTTATTTAACAAGCATTAATTCAAAAGGCAATTTGGTAGATATATTTATAATTGTTATAAAAGTGACATCTCATATAAGATGATCTAAAAGTATATGAGTTATGTGAGTGTGACTTATAAGAATATGATATTTATGCATTTTTAGGTCTTACTGGATGATGTGGTTGATGTAATTATCTCTTTTACATATGTGAGAGATTAGAAACTCTCCTTGTAAGATGAAAAGGCCTTACATATGAATTAAAAAATGACTTACCTCTTTGATAGAAATATGACCTATATTAAAAGGAAGCATCCATCATGTTTTTATGCTTATAATGAGACCTATAATGATTGTGATTATGTTTCATTCTATTTTGATAAAAAAGAAGCCTATATGAAAGAAAAAAGTTATTGCACATTCTTTTGGTATGAATTTGCATAAAAGTTATGCCTATTTTTGCTTTGAATGCTATGCCTTTAGGTTTGGACCTAAAGAATGATGGATGTGCAAGTGATTTTTGTACATGTTTAGAAGATGTAACATACTTATATGTATAGGCTCATAATTTAAATACTTGCCTCTCACAAAAATTATCTTGGCATTAGATGGTGCACTTTACTAAGTGAAACCAATTCGATTCCTATTATTAGGGCTCTTTAAGGCTCTAAGTATATTTTTTTACTTCCTAGAGTGAACTTATACAATGATTTATTAAGGACATTGGCTTTCTTCTTCAATGCCTTATTCTCATGCAACAAATCATCCATTTTATTGATGGCAACAATCACACTCTTAGATTTTATTATGTCTTGTAGAGCACATTTCAATTTCTCGGTTTCAATCACATATGTATCTAAGAATTTTCGAACCTCTTTATACTTGGAAGATATTTTCTTCCTTTTTATGCTCATGGCCTCTAAACATTTAACTAAGTCATCATATTAGAGATTACAATCACAATTATCATTATTATTATAAGAATTTGACGAAAAGGGTATCTCATCATTATTATCCATAAAATATATACTTGTCACCATGTTTTAAATTTCCTCTAACTAGTAGTGCTACTCCAGGTGACCTTAAGTTCTTTTCCCTTCCTTTCCAATTGTCCATCCCCTTTCTTCTTTTAAGAAACTTATTAAATTTCTTTTTGATGGTAAAAGACAAAAACATGTCCTATACTTATGGAAATATTGAAAATACCATCTATTGTTTGGAATTCTTGAAAATAGTTCATGTAGTTTAAATTTGTCCAGAAAAATACCTAGCAGAATTGTTGTCTATACCCCAAATTAATTCCTAAATTCTTACAATTAAAAAAAATTAATAGAGAGAAATAGGAGTCTATCTTATTAAAAAAATCTCGTTTGACTATTGTTAGGAAATAAAATAATTAATAGAAGGTGGGGGAGGGGGAGGCTTGATCAATTTTGCATCAAAGGAAATAAAGACAGTAATAAATTGAGAGTTTCAATAAAACAAACCTTGGTTTACTATTGTTTCGACCCTTGGAATTATGATTGATCATTCGCATAAAAATAATTATTTCATCAATCATAAATTTTATGTGATACTAAATATCCAGATTTTTTAATAAATGATATTTTTAAGAAGGGAAAGGCCATTGAAACAAGATAACACAACATTGGTAAGTGCATTTAATTTAGTTAAATGCTTTTCCTAAAAGTAATAATTTTTGACGCAGCAAATTAAAACTCCTAATTGCTTCAGATGATTAAAAGAATTGAATTTTACGTATTCAAACTTTAATATAACAAATAATCATTTTAATCAATAAACAAATTGTATGCATTATAATTCAATAAAAAATAATTATAAAATAAAATCATAAAAAGCAATCAAATACATGAGTAAATGAAATACTCTACTATAAGACCTAATTACCTTTCAATCTTCAAAGTTCTAAAACAGGCTTTCACTTCTATCAACCAAGAATAAAATACTTAGCTAACAATGGCTATTTCTACCACAAGAAGCAAAAGAAAAACTACTCTAATATCTACTAAAGAAAGGAGAAAACAAAAAGAATTTGAAGAGCTGAAAAATGTAGATGGAAGATGGAATATTTTTCTCCTTCCCATCTTGACTCTATTTATAGCCATTTAAACCCATGTAAAAATCTTATGATGATTCTTTAGATCCCTTATATCATAACTTCATTGATTTTCATGGCCAAGATAAACTAATTTTAACACATTTTTCTCTTACATATGAGATCAAGGCAGATTATTTTCCACATTACACTTTGATTCCAGTAATCTAATCCCAATATGCAAAATACAAAATTTTGTTATCACATATCTCCTTGATTCACCCTTGGTTATTGTTTAAATTTTTCCTTCATTTAAAATTTTGAATTTAGATTAAGGCCCAATACTTTTTTTTCAGTCAATTAGCATCCTCAAACTTTATTATAAAAAAAACTAAGTTTTGAACATATTAAGATAAGATTATGAAAGATTATAAATGTTAAAAGTAAGGCAAACTTATGACACATTAACCCATTGGATTTAACTTCCATTAAAAAAACTAATGGAAGTTTTGCTTCGGAATACAAAATACAGTCTTATAAAAAGACCCCAATCTACTATAAAAACTTATGCTTCTTCCCCAAATTTTCCCCCTGTTTATCGTTTGCAAGTGTAATTTTTCTACACATTCAAGCCATGATAAGCTCCCCAAATTTATGCCTAACCTTTCCTTCCTTAATCTTGCAGTGATCAAAAGTTTTGCCATTATAAATCCTTATGGTGGTGTTAATGAATTTAGGCAAATTTATGGATCTCCTAGACCATATTTTCTTGTTATTGATAGATTTTTTGTTATACTTCGTTTTCATTAATTAAAACCATCTGCAAAAGGAATTCTCGACTCAAATTGGTGTTACTTAAATTTGGACACTTTAGATTCATCAATCCAACAAAATCCACCTACTGTTGGTATATAGATTGAATTTCAAAACCAAAAAAAAAAGAATTTCATATTGGATCATTGAATTCAAGAATCTTGAAATTGAGCAGTTTTTAAAATTCTCAATTTCATGTATGCATTAGATTTTCTATGAGCTAAAATTGTTGAGCAAGAAATGCAATTTGATTCACATGCATTAAAGAATGAGAAAAAAAGGATATAAAGATTAAAAGGGGCTACAAAGAGCCCTTAAACTCTTTAGAATCACATATTAAATTGCTTCTTGTTCTTTTTCCCGGAGTGGGGATTTGGTTGTTTCGATGGACTAGAAGTAGAAAAAACTCAAAATCTTTCGATTGGTCAAGTGAAACTAGTTGGGCTTGAGTCGATTTTTTGGGTCCCTGAGTGGCGATTTTTTTATGAGCTTTGTATAATTTTCATCACTCCTATATATGAAGTTCTCACCATCTTCAATTTTCTCATCTTTGAAGGCCTTAAACATTATGCCTTTTTTAAATGGAATCATTTCCTCTTTATAAAATTTATTCCAAGGATTTAAAAATAGACTTGACCGATCGGTTGGACCGGAATAAATACGAACCGACTTGATTTCCTGTCTAGTTTGTGTTTATAACCCCCTATGAGGAAAAACCGGTCTATTAAATAATAAATTAGCGTCTGATTTCTTAAAAAACCGACTGGTTTTCTTGAGCAATGCAGAACCAAAAATTTTAAAAATAATATCACAAGAAAAGAGAAATAAATGTTATTATTTATTTAATTTTCTCGATAATCTACTCATGTATTAATTAGGCAGTTCATATGCTTCCTCTTTCCAAAGACAAGATATACTTCTTTCTTTGATTCTTTATTAGCTTTAAAAGTCTTTTCATAAATTTGACTTTTCAATGAATTTATTTTTTTCTTTTCAAGTCTCTCACACAATTTAACTAATAAATTATATTTTTCAAAATTTATATTCTTTTATTATATCTTTATATTTTAATTAAAATTTTGTTTTAAATTATTATTGTTAAAAAGGAATTACCATTTTATCCTTTAAAAATATTAAATTTGCTTAATATCACTAATAAATTATACTTTTCAAATTTTAATTCTTTATTTATCTCTTTATACTTTAATTGAAAATTTTAAATTATTATTGTTAAAAACTAATTATTATTTTTATCATGAATTTTTTAAATAAATTTAATTGTTAATTAGTATATACAAGTATTTTTTAAAATAATTTAAGAATGTGATAAATATAATATTTAAACTATAAAGAAGTATGTTTAAAGGACATTAAAAAGAAGTTAGAATAATGTTAGAGTCATTTCCATTGAATTTCTTTAAGCATATTTCAACTTTTATAAGTCTTTAAATAAATGATAATATAAAAATACAATTTTTATTTTAAATTTTATGTTAGATTCAATATTAATTTAAATTATTAGATTTATTATTATTTTATTATATATTAATAAACATTTTTAGTGCATTTTTATTTCAATAAAGTATTTTATTTCATACTACAATGTTACTTATTCTTATAATTTTTAATTGTTATTTATTATATACTAATTTTACAGAGGTTTAATACTGGTTGACCTTTTAAATCTTAAATTTTTTCTTTGACTAGTTCGATATCCGACCAGATTTTTAAAACATGGATTTATTCATCCATATCTCATAGGTGAAGAGTGATACAACTACCTCTTCTAGTGGCTAAGTAATTAAAAATTTGGCTTCTTGTACATCCATCACCTTTGCCTCCGAAACTTTTAGTAAATACTTAAGTAATTTTTGCATTAGTCCAAAATTTGTATAAGTCTTACTAAAATTTTTAAGAGAATTAATGTTATAAATGAAGTGAGTATATATATTAGAAATCAAATCGTTTTTGTCTATGTGAAATAGCTCATGCTGGTGTATTAATAATCTTATTTCGTTCTCTTTTACTTAGTAGTGCCCTTATGTGAGATTTAGAGTATGTGTCATATCTGATGGGTAGTTTTACACATAGACACCCTATTAAAATTCATTCCATTAAAGTACAAAATAAAATATACACCACTTTGCTATTTATCATAATAAATCTCTTATTATTTGGTACCTTAATCTCTACTTTATTTATAACTATAGTTCTCATTAGAATATAAGTTTTACTTGAGAATTCACTATCTTCTCACTTCTATGGGTGAAGAACAAATTTCCATGCAACATCTTCTTTATCACAGGTGAAGAGAAGCTATTACAATCATCTTGCTTTGTCACGGGTAAGCCTTTACAAATCTTATTCAAAGTCAGGAAGAATTCTTATAACGTGTATCTTAAGTAATTTCACTAATTACAATAATCACACAACTATATAACCTAAAATATCCCTCTCTTACTCAGACCAATGAACAAAGTTTCAATATATATTATGTCATGTACACATACATTCTCTAGCCTCTTAATACTCTTATCAACTCTCTATTATAGTCTTGTTCGGTGAAGAGCTGATTAGCTCTTTTTTAGCTGGTCAATCCACTTTAGTTGATTGACTTTGAAAAAAAAGCTCATAAGCTTGTTTGGTAAAAAGTTGGTTGGGTTGGCTAATTCAACCCAACCAGCTAATTTTTAACAAGCTCCTCTGTAGGAGGGTTTTACCCATATCAGCTGATTTTTTCCAGCCAGATCTTCATTTTGTCATCGTTACTCTCGCACGTCTCACTTCTCATTTCGCAAAGCCTTTAGACTGCTAGAGTCTTTTCCCTACTTTCATTGCTTTGGTTTTTTCTCACCGCTCACCCATACGGATCTCGTTTTCCTTGCTTCTTTTGTTCACTTCCACGCATCAACGAATGAGAGTAGACCAAATGGAGAGAAGGTTTGAAGTCAATTTAGTTGCCATTGAGGAGTTCAGTCCTAAAGTGGAAAAGGAAGAATATGACAACTGTGGATGAAAGCTCGTCTGCTAAGAGGTGGCTTCCTCTTGAAGCGAACCCTAACGTCATGAATCAGGTCGGTAACTCATCCATGATTTTCTTCTTATTCTGTTTACTCGTTAAGATTCAGGGTTTTTGACAGATTAGACTTTTAGTTTAAATCGGTCGAGTAAGCATGCATTTTCATTGGGGGTGTTCTCGTGATACGCTTTTGGTTTTCTTATTATTTTCTGTGGATTTTGTTTAAAGGTGGGTTTTTGGATGTTTGTCGTGGGGGTTGAGTGTTGATCACTAGAGAAGGCTTAGGGAAGAGGAGGGAGTTCCTAATATGGAAGACGAAGAACATAAACCATTATATCAAGAAAGAACATAAACCATTTTATGGTTTGATTCATTTTGTATCATAGCTGATATTAATGTTCAATCTCTAATTTATAGTTACAAAATACTTATATTTCAATCTTTAATTTAATGTAGTATTTGAGTTTAATTGATCATGCATTCAAAGTTGATTATTTAATATTTACAAATTTATTTTATCTTTTTCTAATATTATTTAATTATTTAATATTTTTAACAAAAGAAGTTTAATTATCTTAAATTATTATATATAACCAAATAGTAATTTAATAAAAAATGTTTTTATAATATAATATTTTTAAAAAATATATTACAATTTTATATAATTTTTAAATAATATTCACAAGTTAATTCTATTACTCATTTTAAATTAAATGTTCTATGTTTTTTTATTAAAGTTATAAACTTAACTTTTGTAGAATTAAATATCTAAAAATTAAATTCTTATAAGAATATTCAAAGAAATACTAAGCTATATAATATTCATACCCTTATAATTTTTTTAAAGTCGTGTCCTTATAAGTCATTTTATACATAATCAGCTAATACTAAACAACCAATTTTACCAAACATCTCTAACAAATAGCTAATGTAATCCGCTGGTCAAATCAGTTGATAGATAGCTGATAGAATCAGTTAATAGCTAATGCAATCAACTGTTTGTCAAATAGGGCCTATACCAAGATTATTCTAATAACTCATATACTAGTTTGTTTATACTCGAAACAAAGGTGTTGGATATCGTATCATATCGGTTGATATCGATTCGTATCAGTTAAAAACATTATGAAAACTAGTGATTTTATTATGGATAAAGATACCAGATGATACCAATGATATCAGCCAGTACTAACTGGGATTGGGTAGTAACAAAATTTTCAACTAATTATCAAGGTAATAATTTAATATTTTTAAAAGGACTAAAACAAGAAAAAACTATCAAAATCCCCCTCTCTATCTCTCCCCCCTCCCCCCCAATAATGTGATATTCGTAGCTATTTTTCTTTACCACCAACAGGACGAGACTATAGGCCACATGATGTGGGACTGTCCGCGAATGCAAACTATCTGGCGCCACTTCCCCCAGGCAGTGACAGGTCCGAGTTTTTTTCAGCAGGACGAGGCGTCGTGGCTGTTCTCCAACCTTACAGATCACTCCCAGGTGCATCAGGCCGCGTGGTCCACAGTTTTTGGAGTCACTTGTTGGTTCCTTTGAAAATGACAAAACAGTAGCCTGTTTGAAGAGGGGTTTGTTTAGTTGGACGAGGGTCACCTGCTTATCCTGGACTACGTGCAGTGGATCGCTCGAGCCAGGGTGCCGAAAAATTGTGTTTTTCCCACGCAAAGCTTGCCCGTAGGAGTCTTCGTGGGATGGCCTAAGCCTGCCCCAGGATGGGTGAAGGTCAATTCTAATGGAACCGTTCACCCAGGCTCCACAACATCTTTCTCTGGGGGGCTTATTTGGGATTGGAATGGGGTTTGCCAAGGGGGTTTCCAACAACACGTCGGGAGGCGATCCCCTCTGGTGGCTAAGCTTTAGGGGGGGCTCTCAGGCCTCACCCTGGCCTGGGAACGGGGCTTTCACCGAGTGGTGGTTGAAACAGACTCCCTCAAGGTTATTAATTTGTTATCTGATCCACCTATAGTACCGACTGAGGTTTCCGTTTTGGTGACAGGAATTCAGCAGCTGTTGCACTGGGAGTGGACGGTTCACATTCAGTATGTTTTTCGGGAAGGGAACTAGTGTGCAGACAGACTCGCTCGTCTCGCTAGCGTTTTAAGTCAGGGCTTACATCTCCTCCAGGATGCACTAGGCGCTGAGTACCCCCGCGTGTTAATTTAGTTTTGGTTTTTTTCTCCTCTTGCAAAAAAAAAAAAAGAATATGAGGATCTATTCCCTTTGTCTTTACTATATGTTATAAAAAATTTTATGCTATGGGTAATAATGTGGAGGTATGACTACAAGTAAGATCAACAATTGAATATTCCTATTTTAATAAAAAGATTTAATGTTAACTGGTAGGACAAATTTAAACAAGAGCATAAACTTTCTTCTTCGACTTTTGAAAAATGCCTAGCCCAAAATTTACGACCCTTTAAGTAAATAAGAAACAAACCTATCATATTCTTAAAATAAAAATCAAAACCTAATAATTTGTTTATTGGATAAAAGGCAAAATAAGAATGTTTCAATATCATAAAACAATTGTTAAAATCTTGATTGGCTTTAACTTTGCATATTAATGAAGAATAGTGGATTTACTGAAGAAAATAAGATGAATGCTTTAAAATAATCTAGATGAAAAGTGACCCAAGGACTTGAATTAAAAGAGTAAGATATGTGAATAGAATATGTATATAGTAACATAATAGATGAATGATATAACATGTCCAACCAAAGGCTACAACAAACAAAAGCCTATAAGAACATCCAGAAGCCCTATACAATTATTAGTGATTCTGACTATATAATAAAATTATAAAGGTAGACATTTAAATGTTTATGAAAAGGAATATTAAGAAGTAGGTAGGCAATCCTTATTCCAAGGTTTCCTCTTTTATCTCTCTCTCGCTCTCAGGATCTTAACATCCCTCTTCCCTTTCTTATAAAATATTTCCTATTTTATTTCCTTTCTACAAAACTCTATAACTAATTTTCGCTCTCTGTAGAACCTATAAAAGCTTTATGTATATGTTCTTTCTATTACAAAGCTCTGGAACCAATGTTATAAATACTATACTAGATTTAGTATTGAATTTTGTTCTAGTATGGTACAATCTTGATATCGATCAATACAAATTACAATTATGAATAATTTTTTAAAATTATAAAATAATCTCTTAATATATTATGCTATATAATTTTTAAGTTCACTTTAACCTTATCTCAAAAAATTATAATAATATAAAATTGATATAATAACTATCTCTTTATTCCTGTTAATATTACTTTTCATATTTTTATATAAATAATGCAACAGTAACAACAATAACAATATTCCAGTAGGAATTTCACTAAGATGTGGAGTTTAGGAATTTCTAAAAGTATGTAATTTTACCCTTAGTTAGTAGAGAAATTGTTTCCAATAAATCCATTAAAAAGTGTTTTTGAAAACGATTAAAAGAAAATGATAGCCAAATATAAAACCAAATAACTATATAAATGAAAACAAAATTTAAATTTAAATAAAAAAGAAAATAAAAAGATAAAAGTAAGTAAATAAATAAACAAAAAAACAAACAAACAAATAAATAATAAGCAATTGTAAAAAAAAACTAAAAGGTGCAAGTGTTATAAACAAAATTATCATGCTAATTAAAAAACACAAGAAATAAAAAAAATTCAAAAGGCCTATGAAAAGATGACTTCTCTATGTAGGGTCTTCTATCCATATCTTAGTTTACTAAAGTTTTTTTTATTACGGGTCAGGTCCTTGATAAGCTCTAGTAGGCTATATTATTTTCGATCACCTCCTTTAATTCTTATTGGGTCTTTCTCTTCTTCTGTTACATGCCTTAAGTATATTCTTCTCACATATTCTCACTAGAGCGTCAAAATTTCTCCACTTAACATGTCCAAACGACTTAAGTAATCCCTTAATTTACTATCAATGTTAACCACCCCAACTTGTCTCTTACCACTATAGTCACGATCTTATATCCTTTTATAAGGTTACATATCCAACAGAGCATCCTCTTCTCCACCACCATTAACTTTTGACTATATAACTATCTTATGGGTCAATATTTTGTTCCATATAGCATAACTGACCTAGTTGCTAAATGATAGAATTTACCTTTTAGCTTGATTGATATCTTTTTATCATATAAAAATCCTAAGGTGCTCCTTCATTTAAGTCACCATGATTTGATACGGTGAACTATGTTGTCATCTATCCCGCCATTACTTTGGATGATTGATCCAAGGTTCTTAAAACACTCTCTCTGTGGTATAATTTCTGTACCAATCTTGATCTCCATATTTGCCTTGTGACCTAAAAAGTTACACTCTAAATACTTAGTCTTAATCTTGCTCAATTTAAAGCCCTTTGACTCTAACATATCCCTCCAAAGTTCTAGCTTGACATTAACACTCTTTTTTGTTTCATCTACTAAAACAATTTCATCAGTAAATAACATAAACTAAAGCATATCCCCGTAGAAATTCTTAGTAAGCTTATCCATAACTACTGCAACCAAGAAGAGGCTCAATAAGGATCCTTGGTGTAGCTCGATATCGATAAAAAATATTTTATATCTCCTCATGTTGTCTTTACTTTGCTCTTATCACCTTCATACATATCTCTAATAACCTTTATATAGGGAACATAAACTCCTTTAGCTTATGAACACCTCTACTAACTTCCCTTGGTACCATGTCATAAGCCTTCTCTAAATTAATGAAAACCATGTGTAGGTCCCTTTGTTTGTCCTCATAATATTTCATTAATCATCTAAGCAAAAGTATGGCATCTGTCATGGACCTCCCTAGCATGCAACCAAATTGGTTCTCTAAGATAAGTGTACCCTTTCTTACTCTTTCCTTAATCACCCTCTTCTATAACTTTATGGTATGACTGCTTTGGATGTACCCTTTACTTTTGTAAAGAGTGATTGGGGTGCTAAGTCTCCACGGATCCAGTATCTCAGTAGACTTTAGGATTACATTAAAAAGCTTGGCTAATTAAATAAGACCTTCTTCTTTTAGACTCTTCCACACCTCTATGTGTAACTTATCATGTCCTAATGTCCTTACATTTTTCATCTTCCTTAAAGTTTCTCTAATTTCCTCTCATGTGATATTTTTGGCTACAAGGGAAGCTATGGTTTTTCTCAGGAGTGCTAAGATCACCTATGAAAATGTTGTTATCTCCACATTTATTAAAAAGCATATAGAAGGAGCTTTGTCATCTTATCTTGATGTCATTTTCATCTACAAGCACTAGTCTTGCTTCATCCTTAATATAACAGACTTGATCCAAGTCTCTTACTTTCTGCTCCTTAGCTCTCGCCAACTTAAAATGAAAATTAATATAAGAAAAACAATAATCATAATTAATATAAGAAAAGGATCTTTTAATTTTCATACATATATAAAACTAAGAATAATATAAAGTAGTTACAATAAAATAATAAATTACATCAAAACATCATATAATAAGAATAATATATGCTATAAGTATAATAACAAGAATTCATACCAAGGAATCAAAGAAGAAGTGAAACTTGAAATAAAAATATTTACAGTTAAAGGTTGTGCATTTATATATATAGAATTTAAAATATACATCAATTTTACGTAAAATTAAAAGATAAGATAAAAATCAAAACTTGAAACTTTATTCAATTATATATTTTCTTAAATTGCATTGACAATAATTTTATTTCGTATAAAATCGTCATCATTGAGGAGAGTTTTATCATCATTATCATTCAAACTCATTGCACCAAATGACATATCAATACTTTCCTATATAAGATTATCTTCTAAGTTACTCTCATCTATAAAACTTAGTTCCTCATAAATCCAATCTACTAAAAGATTGATATGATCAAGGCCCATTAGATCTATAAACCTACTTGTTTTATTAAGAGTCATGGTAAACAAATAAAATTAAATTATGAGCAAATACATTCAACTTAATAATGATAATAGCATACATTTCTCGAAGTTTCAAGTTGTATCTAACAAATATCAAATCATTTAATCTTTTATGTTTTAATTTATTTCTTTTTTTGAATGGATGAATTCAAATGTACTATAATTTCTTTTACAACCAATTGCACTCATATTGATTAAGAATTCAAATTGTAAACCTTTGCAATTTTAGAACACCACTTCTAAATTTATCTCAATGATCAACTATAAGGAAATAAAAGTAATCTCATAAATAAAATAAAATGATGATTAATTTTAAAAAGATAACAAAATTGAAGAAATAAGTGTCTGGATTAATTTTGTTTCTTTGATGTATTACAGTGGGCATACTGAAATCACCACACACATCTTTATATACCTCTATTCTGAGCTAAGAATATGTTGCATCATATCATATGAAATAATTATTGTGATAACTAATAACATTTCTTAATTAACTTCAACTTTCTTTGTGAAACCTAATATAAAATAGATTCTTAGATTTAGAAAAGCCCCAGTAGCAAACAATGGAGAGTAAAATTGTCTTTCTCATCTTTCATTAATGATTACAAGATAAGGTCTGTATAAAGAAGCCTAGTTTCAATTGGCCTTGATTGATTCCTTTGCCTTTACTATAACATCATAAATGTAATCTATTATTGCCTTATCAATACTATTAGCTAGAAAAAAAAACATTCTTACTAAAAGCTCACAAATTCGGATCAAAAATTGACATTGTGACCAAAATTTATGATTTTTAATCATAATCCTGGAAACTTCTATTCCAGTACTAGACCTGACGTGCTGAGATACAATCCATTAATTACTTCTAAACATTTGTCTTAGCTCCTTTTTTTATTTGAACAAAACACTAAATTGATAAGAAATTAGTTGCAAATATTGCAATAGTAGGACGATATAAATTTCTACAATTAGTGAAATCCTTTCTTATTAAATTCAAAACCTATGTGCAAAGTCAAATGAACTTGGTCATTTTTCTTGCATTCTGTATAGTATCCTCAATAATAGGGAAGTACATAACATCTTCTATATTTTTCAGTATCAGGTCATTGTAATATGTAATACAAAGAATCCAATATAAAAAATTATACCTACTTTACAATCTTTTCCTAGTTGCTTTATAAGTAACATCATTGTCAGTGATGAATTGTATAATATTTTCATACCCAACTTTATTCATAACTTCATCAAATATCTATAATAGAGTATCAATATTCCTTACATTGGCAAATGCATCGATGGATGTCCAAAATGTCTTCCCTTTAGTAGAATAAACCAAAAATGTGATAATGGGCTTCTATTTTCCTTTTTCTGACCACCACATATGATCGAATACCTATAAGTTGCTTAAGTCATTCTTCTTTACTCAAATAATTTTCTTTTTCAACAACATAACTGCAAATAAAATTACATCTATAGTCATCAATTAAAGGAGTTTTATATCTAGACCATAAGAGGTAATAATATCCACCACAGGTTAGTAATAATAAGAATTAACAACATCAAATGATATATATGTATTTTACTACCATTTAGCTATTATCATTTTCACATTATGAGTTGCTCTTTAAATTGTAATACAATACGAATAGAAAGTTAAGCTCTGTGAGTTTTTCATAGAGAATAAAAGTTAGAAACATATCCTTTTTTTCTCTTCCTTACATCATTTTCTACAATCCTTTCTTATTGGAAAGAAGTACCACCTTCAATATTATCGGTAACATCTTGAACACTGCAAGAACTTATATCAATTTTATAATTTGGTCTTTCTCTTCTTTCTTTCTCATTCTTATGCTCTTCAAACAAAGTTTTCATTTGTCATTTCACATCATGATTAACTTTCTTACAAGGTTTCACATTATCTTTAAACCTAACTAACTATTTCTTTAACTTGGTGATTTCCCTACCTTTCAAATATTTGTTACAATACAAATAAATAGTGTAATTTTTCATATTAGGTGTACTTAAACTTCTCCCCATTTATCTATGAAAATAAATAAAGAAAATTTTCAAAATTAAATTTATAACTTCATATCAAAATAAAGTTTTCTTCCAATTGAGTTTCATTATCAATCACGATATGCCTAATGCAAGTATATTTAGTAGTTACAAATTTGAAATGATCATTAAGTTGGAATTGAATTTGTGACCGAGTACAACCATTCACCTAGGAAATTTCGTTAATCACTTCTTCTATTGTGTCTATGCTGAAATCAAAGTTTTCCATAATCATGGCGCTTACCTATAGCTAATTAATGATCATGCTATTATATACATAAGATTACACACTTTACCATGTACCAATCCTTTGAGTCTATTGGAGTTCATAAGAATTGTCAACCAAGAATATCACATCAAACTTTTTGATAATTTTTACCAAGAAGAATATTGGGTTTAATTTGTGAACTCTAAGCATAATTATGTCATACTAATCAAAATCCAACCAA
The DNA here is from genome assembly GCA_026546855.1 of Erythroxylum incrassatum. NCBI lineage: Eukaryota > Viridiplantae > Streptophyta > Magnoliopsida > Malpighiales > Erythroxylaceae > Erythroxylum > Erythroxylum incrassatum. The sequence continues at coordinate 19,420,131 of JANVCL010000007.1, read as the reverse complement.
CTTCAGCATTAATCTGGTTAAACTTGACCGACAAGTAGGTCCAGTGAGGAATTTCTTAAGAATTTATGTCCGGACATCTACTAAGTAAAATGATACTTAGAAAAATGTTCGAAAGCAAGCAAAAATACCAAGATGAAGAGTGGAAGAGCAAATGAAGTGAGTTGCAAAATTAAGAAAGGTTGGTTAATGCTAAAATTTTGTTAAAGCTATTTAATTACATTTATGTCACATAATCTAATTAAAATCAATATTAAACTCATAAATTGCACGTTTATAAACTTTCTTGAGTATTTGGAATCAGTAGTCAGTATACAACCAAGTTCCAACTCAAACAACTATGTAACAGAACAATTCAAAGTAACAACCTAAGAGTTGGTAGGTTGTGGAGAGAGTTGGCAGTGTAGTGTCCATGAGAACGAGCTAGAGGAGTTGGCAATGGAGGTATTGCATAAAGAAGATCCGACGTTGTCATAAGGATGAGTTATAGAGCCAACAGTGACGAGCATGAGAGCTAAGAATGTTAGTGGAGATGTGGCAGTGGGCGTGTTGCAATGGAGGAACTGTTGGAGTTGGACTAGAGGCCTGGAGAGTGGAGACCGTGTAATGGCCTAGCCCATGAATGGTCCATTAAAACCACATGGATCTAAACCTATCAAGAGCACGTTGATAACATGCAAAATCACACGAAGACCCAATGAAAAATCTAGATGTAAACTTTTCTTTACTATTGGTAAGCCTTTCTGTTCTTACAAAAACTGAGGTTCATTTGTTTACTTTTCTGCTACAGATATTATAATTTGTAACAGATTGGCTCTGTCATCATCAAATTATAATATTTCCTATTTATCTTATGCTTTATATTTTTGCATACTAATAACTTCTAACAATTTAACTTTGTTATATTTCTTTTACTAACAATCTCTAACATCTTACATTTTTATATATTTTTTTATTAATAGGTGGTTAAATGACACTCTTTTTTTTATTATTGTTATTTTTATTTTATGCTTTAATTATTGTTTTTTATTTTAATATTTTTTTCATATCAAAATTTGTTATGCTTTCAAGATATTTATTAAAATGATAAATAAATAGAGAATATATTAGGTTAGGAGAACAACAACTACAATTAAGAAATTAATAATATAATATGTAGGGTTATTAAAAAATAATTTAAATTATACACTGACAATTAGAAAATGTTTCAATGCCCGGACTCTTCAAAGTTGTTTGTTTTGTTTCTTCGCTTACCACCATTTTTTCCTTTATATTATAATTTTGTTTTCCGAGCATAATAATTACTAATTAAAAATGTTTTTACGTTTAAGATATTTAACATATTTATTTATTTATTTACAAATCTTACTCAGTATTTATCATTATTTCGCCTCCATCTTTTGAATGACAAATTTCGGCGGATATAAGTCGGTACATAATAACACTAACGATGTAGACTCACAAATTTAAAATTTTTGGGAGTTCCATCCGGACTCTCACAGCCATTAATACTAATTGTGTAAGGTTCCCATAATTTCACATCACCCCGTCAGATTCGTCATTGAACCAAACCCATAAACCATTTAAGCACCAAAAAGTTAGTAAATGACAATGCCTAGCATCTTTTGTTTTTGGGTATACCAAAAGCATGAAAGCCCCAAAAGCTGAACTTTCGGCACAAAGATGTCACTTTCGAACAGCTTACAATAGCGTATGTATACTTTACCTACGACATGAAGTTGTACGAGATTAGTAAGTAAAACCGCAACAAATTACCTCACTATATTAAGAAAAGAATCCAAATACATGAAATACAACTGTAGGCCCTCACCATTCGACACTAGAACTACACCTTTATGCCAAAAAATTTGACCCGACAAATGGAGCCATTGTGGTTTAAAACCACCCTTGCATTTCACCTCTCATCAAAGGAGATGGATATACCACCTCTTTTCTCCCAACCAAATCTGACGGGGCAATGGTTCTCCTAAAAAAATTGGAGAATCATAATCATGGATAATACAAAATGATGAATGAAAGCCACCTCTTAAATACAAATGCAAGCAACTCATCCGATGACTGATCAACCAAGCCTTGAAAGGACGCCTTCTGTGCTACTCTCTGCTATGATACAACAGCCAATTTAAGGTCGTGTGGTCGTAAAGCTTCTTGAACAATTTCCTGAACTGTTCGGTTACGTCGACAAACATCAGAAAATTCATCAATCGGAGTCATTAGGGCATTGATATTGACACCAGATGCTGCCTCAGATAATGCTTGAATAAATCTTGTGCGCTCCACTTCTGTGACAGCTGTTGATGGGATTAATGAAACACTCTCCCTAGCCCACTCCAGTGCATGTGCTCCAAATGCTCGAGTTAATGCTAGCAAGGCATATGTCACCTGAACCAGAGAAAGCAGTCCAAGTTAAAATTGTTTCAAACTTTTCACCCCTACAATTTTAATTTATAGGAAGAATTGCAGGCATCTTAATCTATTCAGATTAAGAGGTGGAGTACCGATTCTACTCGAGAACTTGGTAATGCTCCTGTTAACGAGGCAACTAAAATTCTGGCAATGGTGGAACCCCGGGGAACAATAACACTATTACTGACCGATAAGTATTGCTCCCCCATACTAGACTTGGCCAGATCAAAGACATCGGCCAAGAAGGACAATATGGAAGTAGAAGCTTCTCTGCACAAAGTAAAAGTCAAAGTAAACCACTTGTCATATGACATTTGGATAGCATGAGTTTACGCCATGTATAAGGTATGTTATTCATGCTCAAATGTGGTTTTAATCTCACACAAAACAATAAGGTATAAATATATGACAAGTAAAGAGTTGACTGAGATGATAACATATATATTGATGTCCATACACTGTCAACAATACAATAAAATTGGTAATTTACAAGAAATCTGAGTATATCCAGTCTCCATTGCATCACCTATGTTTGCTATAAAAATTGAGTTTGAATTGCCACTTTACATGTAAAACATGATGAAACTCAATTCAAATCCACCCCAAATGTCACTTTAAGTGGGAAGGATTGTCCAAACCTTATTAAAGCTTATTATGCTTTTACTTTTGGGCAACGAGAGATACTAGAACACTTTAACACACCCTTCATGCTCAGGAATAAACATCTAGGAGTTAAAGTTTGTAAAAAGGGACATTTAAAGGTGGCCTAGCATCTACCGCTGACTGTGCCTAACTCTATCTGAAAGCACCTAAAGGAGGGGAATTCCCTGAACCTTACGACATAAGTTATGCTCTTACTCCTAAGTGATGTGGGACACTAATAAACTTCAACAAGACAAAATAAGGCTGATCATACATGGCTCATGTCCTTGGTATCTAACAACTCCATACCCTAACATACCCTACCTTACCCACATGTTTCGGAAGATAAAACTATTCAATAATTCAATAAGTCCTAAAGCTTATCATATTTTTAGAAATAAGTATTAAAATTTTATATCTATATAATTAGTACTGAAACTTATTTAAAGGAATCAAATGAGTATAAATTTAACTGTCATATAATATCAAATTGACAAATTTTCTAAACATAAGCTAGCTTATTTAGTTCATACAAGTTCTGGTACTGATTTGTAAAATTCAACAAGTTTGACGTGAACTCTAGGCATACATCATGGAGAAGGCTTAGACTGCACGTAGATTCCTATTTCTCAAGAACATGAAAGGAATGAGTATATATGATTAATTGGAAAATTGACAAATCCTATATTGCCAAAATATATAAAGTCCAAGTCAGAAGCTTAATTGCGTTTGATTAGAATAACATTCCGACAATCAATCTATTTTTGAACATGTGAAGCAAAGTACTTAGAACATATTGTGAAGAAAAAAGACACGCAATAGACAATTACCTGTGTTGTACAGTGATACCAATAACGGAACAATCAATTAATGGTGGAAAGACAACAGATGGAATAAACAGTTGAGGGCAGTAACGAAGGCATCTTGATGCCAACAGAAAACAGTCATCTGCTATGTCTGGTCTTGCCGTAAAATCCTGCCAAATAGATGGAAATACAACCATTAACCACAGTATGTCATGGACATATGAAAATAAGAAAAGAGAGAATGCACAACTTGTTAAAAATGAAAACCTCAATACTAGTGAGAAGACATGTTGTGTGCTTGAAGAGGACTTCTATCAAACTTTTCAGGTAGGTTGCACAAGTAGGATCCATACCGAATATCTGCAACCAAAGACAATGGTAGGACAACTTTGAAACTTTGCAACAGAGAGTAGAGAGAGAGAACAAAATTTGCCTAGGATAGAAGAAAAACTCATACCTTTATCACCTCACTAGAGAGATAAAGGAAGCATGGTTGGTGATGCTGTTGATATAGAGCTTGAATCTCTTCTAGCATTTCTCCAATAGTGATCCCCATGAACCTTCCAGAGGTTCTCACCTAAATAAATCGCTATCCATTTCATATTTATCTCTTCACATCACAAGTAAAGAAGTAATATGTCTTCATCACTAAAATAAAAAAAAAGTTATTGAGGAAATTCTAGAGCCATTTAAAATTCAGAGACTGAATTAACTGGAAAGTTCAAAAGAAAATTTATATGCAAAGATTATTCAAGGTGTAAAAAATAGCCTTTGAAATTTATCCAAGTATTTCCCAGACGAATTTCCCACGACATGCTTTCTTTAACTGTTGAAAACCATGTTTACTTGGAAATTTTCAGGCTTCAGGATGAGTAGCCAGAGCCACAGCCTGAAGCCCAAATTTTTTTTGAAAAAAAAGCCTTAGCCTGGTCAACTTGGACCAGACCTGTTGATTCCGATCTAGGCTGGGCAATATTTACCATTCCTACCTAAGCCTAGTTAAGCTTAATCATCTCATAATTACACTTTCTGCAGTTAAACGCACTCATCAGCATCAATGTTCATTGACTCACTGCATATTTACAAGCTCGGCAAAGAGACTCCATTGTTCGCATGTCCCAAGCACGACTACAGCAAAAAAAGAGGGATCAGAAAAGAGAGGGAGACCCATTTAAGACAATACAGGAACTATGTTTTTTGTCAGGGTCTGTCCAGACTCACAGATCAAATATTGCCTTGAATATTGGCCAAAGCCTTTGAATAGCATCAGCCACAGCTTCAGGGTGATTTACATACCTGAAATTGGTTTTGTAACACCTTGAAAATTACAAATAGAAAAGTTAACAATATAAAACATAATTTTGAAAAGGATAACAACCAGACCTAAAGATGTATGCAAGTCGATCAATGTGAACTGTTAATTCACGAGCAAGCTTCTTCTGCAATATTTCCAGACCTTGGTTGATTGCTTCCTGCTTGTGCTCATTGTAAAAGAACCATGATCAAGAATTTTCAACTATAGACTAAAGATACCTATTGATAAGGAATCAAACCTGTAGAGGAGAAACAACAGGCAAGCATAATTTTTCCAAAGCCTGCTTAGCCAGTTCAGGAGGAAGTTCTGTAATGACCATGCTGCAATAAAATAACACAACACATCCAAGTGAAAATAATTCACAGAATTCTCAAAATCACTTACGCACAAATCTTGATAATTATCAAGCATCAAAAGGTACCTTAAGGCTTCTACCACATGCAGAGAGTCCTCAGCAGAGATTTTAAAACTATCTTCGCCAATCATAGCCTTATGGTATATGGAGAAAAGATCATCAAAATATCCACTAAGCTTACTCCGACAATCTATGGTCAGCATAAGAATATCAATTAATAAAAGGAAAGAAATATGGAAAGAAGGTTGTCTCAATAATCATATAGAAGCCATATATCATAGTCCTAAACTAAGTTAGCCGGCCAATAGGCTAAAACACAAACATATTTCTTTGCCCTCAAGATACTTAAATTTATATCATTCCCTTTTCACCATTTCATACCAGTAATTCATAGTCATGGACCAAACATGAGATGCAAACCAATCATTGGCATCAACCTAGCATATTTGAACTGATCTTTCATTAATGAATACCTTTAATGACAAAGCATCATGAAACAACACTGATGGCATCATCAGGAAAAGAAAGTTATACAGACTGCTATCCCATTTCAGCCTTGAGACGAATATTCATGACCTTTTGGCAGTCCTGCCATGCCTACAAATCAGCATCTATTTCACTAACAATAAGGTGCCTTAACAGCTTTTTGGAACAAGTTTCATCCATGACAATCTAAAAAACATGCTAAATATGGAATATAATATGAATATGGCATCTGAGTTGTGAAGATTTATAGCATCACTAGACCATTAAATGTTGGTGGAAACAATGAATTTCATCCATCCAAACTCTGATGTAATCAGAACGGTAGCTTGAGGAAATGATTATGCATCAGAAAAGAATACTGACCATCACAAATGTGTCTGAATGCCACAGCTGCTGCTGCTGCTGCTGCACAATCTTCTGATGTACCCATGCCTTGCATAAGAATTTTCGTGACAGAGGACAATAAAGGCAATCCATCTGAGGCAGCATTAAGCCATTTTGAATATGCTCCAATAGTCAAGCACACTGAAAACATTTGCAACAAAACATCAAGTTAAAGACTCACATTCACGGACACTGATAAGCAAATGGATGGGAATATAGTGATTTTATTGATATTATAGCTATAGCCTCGTAGGAAATTCCTCAAGCACTATGCTACCAGCCAAACAGTGGCCCCTCAAGCTTAGCAGCTGAG
>JANVCL010000007.1:19401562-19413306 GCA_026546855.1 Erythroxylum incrassatum | reverse complement strand
CAACATGGGTTTGAGGCCCATGTTCAGTCCCTTGCTCTTCCTTCTCCTAGAATAAGTGACTATGGGTTTAGGACCCACAGTGCTGTCTGGATCCGTAGCACTATCAGACACATTGCTTGGTGAACTCACATTCATGGACACATTGCTTGGTGAAGTAGAAGGTGTTTAGAGCTAAATCTTAATCATATTTGAACTGATACGATTTCCCTCCCCCAAATAATAACACCAATAAACCCATTTCTGAAAAAGTCAAACAGAAAAAGCAAGAAAATAATAGTAAACCACTATAAAAGGCATAATACCTGTCTGCAGCAATTGGGGCTGATGGGTGAGTTCCAAAACCAAGGACATGATCTGTGGGGGGGAAAAAATCAGCAGCCACTTCAAACCATCTAAACCAACAAAATCTTAGGGTTCCCATGAAGTTAATAAAAATGAGATTCACTACAAAAAGAAGAACCCCAGAACAAAGGACTGCAGTTGTTTGCCATAATGGTGCATGAGTAACAATTAGGCCAAAAACTAGATTTAACAGATTTATGCAACTCAAAAATACATAACTCCTATAATCAAAACAGCTGCTAATTACTGTCCATTCTATTAATTGACTTTGAACTCACAGGATAAAAACTGAAAGCAACGCCAAAGAACTTGACAGATTGCATAATTGAAATGAAAAAATCTGTGGCATGAGGCTTATAAGGACATTTGACATCTCAGGAAAATTCATAATGTCATGATTGAAGCAACAATGGCAAGGCCACATCAGCAAGCCAGTAAAACCCTCTACATCTAAGCTAGTAGGACTTCTAGTCATGTTTTGTGCCCACATGTGGGAACATATCTTGATTTCTGACCTACCATTGCTGGCTTGTAACTTTAATATACCATAATATATCCTCTTGTACATGTATCATTTATGAATCAATCCAGAAATTCACTGAAACCAGGAATTACAAAAAGCCCAAGCTCTGATGCTACACAAAGGGGACAGATGTCTGGATAAGGCCCTGTTTACATCCAGTAGACTTTCAATGCTTGAGATGTCTATGATTCTGACCAACTGAGTTGATCAACCAGAAAGAGAAGTTGTCAGAAATAAGCTTTTCAATCAAAACAAGGATCTGCCTATCAAAATGATCTGCTGGGTTTGTTTATTCAAAGGGGCTTTAGAAGAAGTGTGTGAGGTAGATGATCTAGAATGAGATTAGCTTATATGTTAACATGATCTAGGTTTGTCTCTTTGTTATTTCTCATAGTGTTTAGGTGTTATTTTCCTTAATGGTCATTCACAGTTCATTTTATGTGCTTTTCAGTTTCCTTCATAGGAACTAAATTAAAACGGCATTATTTTTTAGTTTTTTTAGTTTTGGTCCATGAGCTCAACAAAATGATCCTGAAAGTTTTGGGAAAACTAGACAACCTGTATGTTAGCTTTCAAGGTGGCAGAAACCTTAAAATAGATAACCAAGTCAGCCAGTAACCTGCATTTGATAGGGATAATTCTAACATGATTGAAGCTAAAGAAGGATAAGGGAACTGGCTACTACCAGAAGTTCTGAGTCAATATGGAGAGCAAAGATAATAGTCTGCATATTAGACGACAATGGAAGATAATGATTAATGTCGACATCAACTTTTGTCAAGCCAGAATGGTTTTAATAACTTATTTATGAATTCCAACCCTAAATTCTAAATTCCAACAAAACTAAACAATCCAAGCATCCAAGATTTACATTTTATATGTATTTTATCAAATAGTTGGCATATACTCAGACTATCCTACATTAATGGAGCTAATAACTGGTGGAACATCCATTTCCAGAACTTTGTACTAGCTAAAGGGAATCAGACTAAATCATTCCCACAAAGCGAGAAAAGAAACTTGATCCTAAAAGAAAGCATGCTTTGCCCAACTTTATTGCATGCTTTGCCCCACTTCATTCAAATAAACCTATTGCAAAGACGCAGGTGAAGCAGGTATTCCTTTCATTGTGTACACTAGCATTTTGTATAAATATTTCTCTTCTACATCCCCCAGACATCCTTTATCTCATTTATCTGTTCTAGATGCTCATGCCTTGTATGTTACAGTTCTTCACAATGGGCATTTCTGTGATGTCTATCCCTTTTTCTCTCCACATCTTATCTTTGTTTTCCCCACAAATCTTGCACTTTCATTGATGCGAAGTGCCCAAGCAATGCAGCTCTACGTAACAACTTACAAGTCAAAACAAGTACCGAACATGTATTTACAAAAGACTTTACCTTGGGCATCACTTCAGCTTCAGCAACTGAAACGTAACTTGATATAGCCCTGATGCAAAATAGAGCAGCTTCTGCTGGACGCCATTCATTGCATCCATTTCCCCAAAACGCTCGTGCCTTGAACAATGTGACATGATTTGGCATCATTAGAAAGAGGAAGGCAATCAATAAAGGATCTGGACCAATTAATTTGATTCAGAAGTCAAAGAACTTTCACAAAATTTGTGATCTAAAACAGCCCGTTGCTCAAGTAAAATAAGCTGCCACTTATAAGAGATGAGACAGCTGCAAAAGAACTTCCCAACAAGCACTAAAGTTACACGCAACACCAGAACCATAAAATCCCAGTATTAATTCTCCAAAATATGCAATGACTTTAAGCATGTCACTGAGAGCTCTGTGATCTATTTACCTAACGAGGAACCCTCTTAATAAAGGAACTTGTGAAACCTTTGGTTAGTTAAGCACATTAATTTCTTAAAGGTTTACACATAAATCCTCAAAATTGCCAAAGGCCAACCAGCAATATCATCTATGTTGTCAAAAGGATAGTATTGATTTTACACCAAATAGTAGCTCTATCATTTAAGAGTTACGCTGATTCTTTTCTGTAAGAGAGAGAAAACTGATACTGCTTCCAAATACATAATACACACCTCAGCAAGCTTCGTGTAAAGAATCCTAAGAGTTGCATCACCACCAAGAACTGATGCTGCATCAATTAATACATCGGCAACAGCTGGCAATATCACTGGTCCTGTTAGTTGGTGTAAAATGCTAGAAGACTAATCTTCAAAAGTGTATGCATGTAAGCTCATTCATATGTAAGTCAAAATATACATGATAAGAAGAACAATCTTCAAAAGTGGCCACATACATGCCTACAAAATGTATAATCAATTCATAACTACAATTGGAGGTTACCTTTTTGATGCTGTTACAAATAAAAGACTATAAAATGTTATCGGAAGTGAATAAAAGATGTAATTAGATGATGTCTATACTTTTTGCTGCTACAATCTGAAGGGAACAAGTATCTAACAATAACTGAACAAATGGCAACGTAGAATCAACAATTAGTTGAGCTTAATGAAGGACAACCAAAAAGTACAAATTTCCAAACAGTTCATCATTACCATATCTAGTGTGTTTAAATTCCTTGAGGTCTTCAATAGAGAGATTTTGATGATCTTGGGGATATTGGACTCGAAAACTAACCTGAAGCAACATTCAGAACTTGTTAAGTTTTTTTATGAAACACTTAACGGCAAAGATAATTAACTGTTCGCTGAAACTAATGCATACAATATCTTCTATAGTCACAGACACGCCCAAAGAGAAAGATAAAGTATTTCGATCATTTCTTGCAGTAGGAAAATTTCTATTATACTAAAATGAACCCAACATTAAATAGGCTCAATAGCAGTAAGATTAAGTTATTAGCTACTGCATGACTTTGAGAGAAAGTGAAACACTATGAACAGTATATCCAGTATACAATACATAAGATAATCACCTCTACATGAGTCCACCTAATCTCACTTCAGAAATTCAAGTGTCATCAGACTTAAAATTAGGGCTCTGAAAAACTTTTCAATTTTATGAACATATTGACCAGATCAAACGAATGCAATGAACTAGGGAACATATACAAACAAAAAAGAAAAGAAAGGGACGGTAAATGCACTGTCATTTACTTATCTAGCCTGGTCTTAAGGGCATAAATCCATGCAGCATAGTCTAAAGGTTTCTGTGAAGTTACAAGTGGCATATTTCTGTACTCATAAAAAGAACTCACCAAGGATACAAGTGATCCATAGGCTGGCTGGAAAACTTGAAGCCTTCTACTTTTCTCTGCTTCAAGCGATGCTTCAGTGCTAAATGAAGTATGGGAATCCCTGGTAGATTAGGACCACTCTATTCACCCATTTGCCAAAAAATGATCTCTTATAGTAACTGAGCTCCAGATGAATTTACCTGTTTGTCAGGATAACTTGAAGACTGTGCCAAAAATTAAAAGTCATGGAAGCAATATCATATTCTGGGTGTGAAGTAACTTCTAATAATGCATTCACTATCATTATCGCCTCATCAGAACCTGGACAACAGAGGAAGAAATGTTTTATACACTAATCACACAATACATCATCATAAAACAGAAATCAAGTAGCTATGAGGAGCATTTTTAAAATTTTGGACATAAACTTTGAGCAGATTACTGATGGTTTAAGTACATACCCGTTGCAATCAGTTCAAAATATGAATCACCCATGTCAGCAAACAAACGAGCAATGGCTTTAAGATCTTCTTCATCCTAAGATAAAAATAAAAGCAATGGCCTTAAGATCTTCATCCTAAGATAAAAATAAAAAAGAACAATGGCCTTAAGATCTTCATCCTAAGATAAAAATAAAAGCAATGGCCTTAAGATCTTCTTCATCCTAAGATAAATAAAAAGAACAGAAGTATTGTCCAAATCAGCATATTGAAAATGAAATCAAACACTATGGTAATGAAGATTGATTTCACTCACATTAAAAAACACAGGTTAAAATAGCTAAGGGCAAGGAGGTATGCAGATTCTATATCTCCACTGGCATATGTTTTATGGGTATAATAACAATCCTTAGCAAAGATGTCAGGATACTGGGGAATAATTCTTTCACATAGTACAATATTCTCTTTGCTATCAAGTTTAAATCTCAACGTGCCATTTGGTACTTGTATTCTGTGCACACATTTATCCCAACAAATATGTGTGTGCGAAGGAGCAACAAAAATTGAGACTCATAAATTAGTTGTTGAACTCACCCAACAACTTAACCTTTTCACAAATCTACACCTAGAATTTGTTAGCCATTACCAGATTGCTTTAGCACATCCATGCCTGGAAATACAGATGGTTGTTATCAATATTGAAAATAGTTTATTCCCTTCAATGAAATAATAAAAAGAAAACATTGGATCTTTAATGAAACCATAATTGATTTTCTGCATCTCATGTCAGTTAGTTATGAGTGCCAATTTATTGAGCTTAAGGTACTTGATAGAAAGTCAAAGTATAAACGAATATGCTTGAAATTTTGTCTTCATGGCAGTAATAATCCCCCAACCCAAGAAAATACAAAAACAAGTAGCAGAAATTTCAATGAAGCATAACATTGCTGGGCAAAACAAAAACTTTATCTTCATCCAGACTCATTATCACCATACATCTGTAAGTACCTTTGAAGGATCTCTAAGCTGCTCCTTAAGACTCATAACATGAGGTACAATTACTTGAATTAAGGGCATTTGTACAGAAATACCACCAGAGTTTTCTGCCGTAGTGTAGTGTATCAATTCTGAAATGACTGCAAAAGATCAAAAGGAACTAATAAAAATGGCGAGGTAGAATTAGGACACAAGCACCCTTGTAAGTTCCCTTAGTATGGAAAAGCTAAAACATCTACGCCAAGTTGGAAATAATAAAGAAGATATAACAGATATTAAATGAGACATTAAACTTGAACAGCATGATTTTAAAAAACTTCGAGTAAATACATATATTCAACCAATGTTGTTTTAATTTTGGGGAGGGAAGGGAGGTGAAAGTGAGGCGGGAAGATAAGCACACACATTCGACTTCTGGGATCTGCAACTATGTAATTCATGATAAGATGTATGGCATTAATAGATGTCACAAAATCATATGTTACGCCACCAAAGACAAACATAACTTGTACTGTTTTTGGTAACTTATAATGCATCAATTGTATTAACAACCATATCACAAGGAAAGCTTTTAGCATTTGACAACCTTCCTAGGTATAAAATTTTTAACACATCTCTAATTTTTCAGATATATCCCCTGTAGCTTCTCTTCTCTCTGAACTTTTTCTACCAATCAAACTGTCACTATTACTTCAGCAACATTCAAACTTAATTTTATTATCTACATAGATTTCAAAATATCAAGCCTATGCTACACCTTGGCAATTGCACACGTAAGTAATTATCTCAGAAGAATAAGGTGGCATGACAGATGGTTCCAGAAATTAAGAAAAACTGTCACAGTACTAAAAGCATCAATGAGGTTCTTATATTTCATCAGCAGTACCATTTACAGCCGCCTCTGAGAGTAGGTCAGAATTCAAACTTGAAAGAGCTGTAAGAACCAATGGATGAGAAGCAAGAATGGAACCAGGGATCCTGAAACCAATACAATTCAACATAAATACCAGCAAATCTGTTAGTGCCAAGTAATATCACATATTACTGAGTAAAGTCAATCCAATCACTTATTGTAACATCAACCATTTCATAAGAGGTGACAAGAATGGGGAAGGGGGAATGGTCTGATTTGGACAACTGGTGAGTTTTTGGAAAGTTGAAAGAAAACAAAAAAGGCCATTTCCAATAAGCTACACATCACTGTATTTTAAAGAAATCAAAACCAATAAAGTTGCAAAAAATTGAATAATGACCACTTTTCCCATCATGTCTCAAATACTTCCAATTTTTTGAGGAAAGTTCAATTTACAGCAGACTCCAGGAGATTACGGCAGCATTTATTCTTTCTTTAAAAGTAAATAAGGAGGCTGTGTAACTAATCTGGCATTATTGGCATTCTCCATCCTCTACTTGCTACATTCAACTTTTTAGAAGAATTTTGTATCATTAATGCCTCAAAGAACCGCTTCAGAACAATCAGGAATCACCAATTACTGTTTGCGACTTAAAATCTAAGTATCTTGCACTTCAGGAGAAAAATACTGCATTGTCAACACTTCAATTAAAGGAGCTGCCTACCCAGGCCGTAATCGGAGCCAAGAAGCAAAAGCTTCGAGAACCTAAGAGGAAAGAAATTATCAAAGGCCCATGTTAGTTCAGTATATCAAGCAGTTGTATTACAGTATCAAGATCAACATTCATCTGAAAAGGAACAATTTCCACCTGTTCCTTAAGTTCATTAATTTTCAAACAAACTGTCAAAACATCAAGAGCTATATTCATCTGAGAAGTGAGCTCCTTTTCAAACTGGCGGCGTCTTTCTGGACGAGCAGCAATCTTGTAGTTGAATACTTCCTGATTATTAGCAAAAGAGAAAACAAAAGAAACTTCTAATTGATAATATGTTTTCTTTCGGTATCTGCTTGGTGAAACAGATTATGTCAACTTTCAAAACTCATTATTTTTGAAAAAAAAAATTCAAAACTCATTAAGTAACAAGAGCTAAAAACCTCATTAGACAACAAAAAACCAACAAAGAAGACATGGCAAACCAACATAACCCTGAAAGGAAGGTGTACCACTTGCAAAGCTTAACCAAGAAGACATTTCTGTCCCCAGCATAATGTTCAAATATAAAGAAAAACAACATTAGATGCAGGTAAGTCAGTTAATAGGTACACTTTTCTTTTATTAAAAATAAAATTTGTGTATGGAGATGAGATTGGCTAGTAAATTGGTGATAAGTTGTTAAAATACTTATGATGCTTATTAAAGAATCTAAACTGTCTGAGGACATAATCAATTCACACAATCAAAACCAATGAGAATGAAAGCTAAGAAGAGGATGACCCTAACACTAGAACTAAACTTTTATTAAAGTTCCTGAACTGGTAAAATGTAGAGACCCAAAAGACATCAAAGATCAGCTTTTATATCCTCAATCCCAACAACTCATGGACATAACAGCATCACAGAGTTTGATAATAAAAAAAAACAGAAAGTGACTTTGTGAATGATATGACAAATATTTGCTCTTTTATCCAAAAAGGTCATTAACATTAATAGAGAAGATTGTGGCTTCATTGAAGTGTGAGAAGATCTAAAGATGGTCCTTTAAATACATTTCTATTAGATAAGTCAATTTTCTGCAGCAGCATGTTCCTTTCAGCTTTTTATTCACGAGAGTAAGAATTACCAAAGAATCAGATTTCTTTAAAGAGTTCATAAAGAGAAAAAACATATTTTACTTTGACCTAAACATTAATGCTTCCCATTTTCAATATCTTCCTAACACTACAAATATGTGGCATGTAGCAAACAGAAAATCCATATACCTCAGGTAAAACAGTAAGTAGCTCCAAGAATCCTGGTACATACTCTGGATGAGAATTCATCTCATCCCGAAGCCAATTGACAATGCCACCATCTCCCCAATCTTCTGGCGGAACTTGTACAGCCAAGGCAGCCATAGCTATGCTAATCTACAAGTCAAAAATCAAATGCAATATCAACTAGGCAACAAAAGGTCTGGTTTAAAAAAGATATAGTTACAGTCACCACAAGCTATTGAAATGACTGCAGAAATTTTCAAATATACCTGAGTTCTTACTTTGGGTGGCCCCCTATGGAACTTTTTCAATAAGGTCTGCAGTCAAATTCCATAAACAGCATAAGACTGCAAGAAATTACATTATGCAGAAATCATAAAAACTCCTCTAATTCGTGAAGAATCAATTACATAAATTATGTAAAAGCAGGTCAAAGGCATGTGGCCAATATATGATTTCATTCACAACCAAAATAACCAATGTCAAATTCTATGCAGTAGTCATAAAATCAAGAAAAAAAATTATGTAATGAGTTATCAAGGAAAAAAATTAATTCAATATCCTCGTCTTTTCATCAGCTAAACAAATTTATCCAAGCTGATGTCCATAGAAATGCAATCGCCAATTCACCAATTGAAAATTTAATAGATCTAAATATCTCCAAGACACATTAGCTTCTTTGAAGTTGTATGCGTCACTTGATATTAAGTCCCTCTTGAGACCCATCCTTAATCAACAAAATTATTGTATAGGACTAACATGGACACTAAAAAGGCGTGAATGAAAAGGATGGCTCTTCCTTTAAAGGGATAAGCATAGCACATCACCCAATACAACAATGATTTAGATAACTCAGCAGCAGTTAATATCCAAACTTTTTTTCAATACATTAGGTAAACCAACAACAACAGCCAGCGTTGAGAATGGAATGGTCAAAAATCTCCAATGAAAATGTCTTCCCAGTGAGTTAGATAACAATAACTACTACCAAAGTATTCAGATCAAATGAATGCACACATGACATCCAAAAATGGCTGCAATTCTACTACCAAAAAGAAACATTCATTCTTTCTGCTAATGGTCCCATACTGGTTTAGCAGAGACAATACTTGGTAAAGAGTAAATTATGCATGCACAACACTAGTAAAAACATTGAGTATCAAAAAAACAAAAAGTCAAGCTTTCTCAATACTTAGAAGAGTGTGCAAAATCTCACATTCAAGGAAGTCCGCAATGGTCGAAAGGCTTCAGAAGGTAGCTCTTCAAAATCACGTTGTACCTAAGATTGGATCCAACATGGGAAAAATGTTAAAATCATTGACATATTAAAAAAAAATAAAAGCAAGGGGATCAAGAAGGAGAAGAGAGAGAGATAAAAAAGAAGAAGAAACCTCAAGCATCCAAAACACTGTAGTATTTGACACTTATCAACATGTTAAAATATGTTGACATTAAAAATTCAAAATTCTCACAGAATATTTAACAGAACTTTGAACATACCTTGCTTCTAAGTGTTTGAGAACAAAAGATTAAAGTTTCCAAGTTGCTAGAGGCATCATGAAGCAGATTGTCAGCTACCTGAAAATACCAGGAAAAAAGATCATATCAACATTAGTAAAATTAAATGAACACGAACAAATATATATTGACAGCAGGGACCAAAGTAATACAGCTGTCATCAACAAGCATCTCACAGTACAATGGTCCAACTTGTAGAAGCACAAAAAACATTCAACAAATAATAATTGCAAAATCATCAGGAGAAATGGTTAAAGCTATGTCAAATTTTTTAAGAATGAAAAAAAGGAAATACTGCTACAATATCGAGTTGAAGGTGTAGACATATTGCACACTGCAGTTAAAGTTAGGATTAGATTCAACAAGAGATTATCAGGAACTTGGTCTACATCAGAAAATAACTTGTAGTATTTGCAACTTTCCTCACAATCTAAATTGAAATTTCCCGCAATTTCAAGTTAAAGAGATGTATCAGTACATTTTTGGCAGTCCCAGGTAGAAGATATCTAACCCCAATAGTCATAAACAACTTCATGTAGCAAAAAAATAAACTAAAACTTGTAGAATTAAACAAAAATCAGATCACTTCATCAAGTTATAGGGAAAATCTCATGAGCAATGGTAATGGACATTCAACATTCAAGTAAAAATTGAACTTTGGAAATACAGAACTGATGTTCAAGGAGGAACATAAGAAGCAGTCTCACGCGTGCGCGCACACATACACACACGAACAACTACTGCAAGTTCAAACAAAACCCTAACGCAATAACTGCCTCGATCAATGTGACTGAACATTAATCACCAATTTCAAAGAAATTCAACCCAGCGCATTCAAATTCTTTACCCAAACTAAAACTGAACGAAAATTTACTAGAGAGTTCAATCACGCAAAACCAAACAAGTGGACCGAAGTAATTACTTAGCTCACCAACCAATAAATCACTAGAAACGGAATCTTACAATACCTGCCAAGCATCAAGTGTCCGTTGAAAACCTTGAAGCCAGCGATCGGCCTCCATTCGTACGGCGTCATCGGGATGATGATAGAGGGCGTTTAGGGCGTCTTTCACCGAATTCTGGAGCTCCATAGCTCCGATTCCAACAAACCGAACCGATCGCGATAAGAGAAGAGAGATGAAACAAACTCACAAAAAGATTTAACTTCGTCACTTACTATATGTATTTGGTTTAGGCTTTTCTGGAGAGAGCTGAGTTTTCAGATAAATGGGGTTTTTGGCGCTCCCAATTCGTGTTCGAGAGACGACGGGTTTTTGGGATTTTTGATCAGAGATCGGTGAGTGAGATGTTTTGGACCGTCGATTACGACTGTATTTTCAAAACTTGGTCAGTTTCTGGTCAATGAGATGACGAGACACGTGGCGTGTGATCAGGATTAGTGTGGGCTCGTGGGCTCGTAAGGGCCCGCAAAGAGATAAGCTAATATGGTCTTGCAACTTAATTCGTGATGTTTTTAAATATAAAATTTACATAAATTAATATTTGATAATTTTATATTTTAACTTTAAACTAATATTGGAACTTTTGAAGGGTAAATAAACATTTTTTTATCGTAAAAGTTTTTTTTAAGAAAAATAAATGCTTGGCTCTAAAATACACGTTTTTAGTAAATATAGTTTTTTTGGCAGCTAAAATAAATTTGGAGCTTTTAAAAAAATTATTTTTCAGTAGATTTTTTAAATTAATTAATGAGTCTATTTTTAGTCTCTTTTTTTCTTATATTTTATACATAATTACCACAATACTCACAAACTCATCTTCACGTTTATTTTGAGAATTATATAATATTATTTGACTTTTTTATATATTTTAATATTAATTTTACTTATGTTATAATCCATATAAAAGATTTGGTAAGATATATTTTTATTTATGTTTCATATAGTTTAAAATTAT
>JANVCL010000007.1:19372474-19394783 GCA_026546855.1 Erythroxylum incrassatum | reverse complement strand
ATCGTATACTGAGTTTTGGCCGACTGATGTAGTACGCCACCCTCGCGGGGCACGGACTCGGATATCAGCAACGATATCAGGTTTGGGTCACTCGGGAGTGGGGTGTTACAAGACTCATGGTCGATGATAATTCTTGGGGATATTGTAATACCACATCAATAGCAATGTGATCCTTCAACCCACTGATAAAAATATCTACTTTTTGTTCTTGACTGAGTGGTCCAACACGTGACACTAATTACTCGAATGTCCTATAAAATCAGCCACATAACCATTTGCTTTAATTTTTCCAAGTCGCCCAATTTTCAATTGTGCACTGGAGGCCCAAATCTCATATGACATTGGCGTTTGAATTCTTCCCAAGAGAGGTTTGGAGTGTCCTCTTCCAATTGCATGTACCAAATTTGAGTGTTGCCTTCCATATGGAAAGAGATGAGTTCCAATTTTTCATCTTGTGGAGTATTTTGGTGTCGAAAGAAATTCTCACACCAATTAAGCCATCCCAATGGATCTTCTTGTCGCCCATATTTGGGAAAGCTTAATTTTGTCACTTTAGCCACCATATGCCCTTCGTTCGAGTTCTTGGTTCCTGAACTTTCCTCGCCCTCTTTTTCTTTTCCTCGATGGCCTCTACTTCTCTCCCCCACCACTGAAGCTTCAATCTTCGAGGCAACCAACTCTTTTGAAAGTTCTTCGATTTTAAGGTCTTACACTCGATTGGCTTCTTTCTCCTCATGCAACATTTGAAGAATCTGGTTAAGTTGTTATTGAACTGAATCCCCTATAACTCCTGGCTCTGATACCAAAGTCTTATAATAGGATCGAGTTCAGGATTTGATGATTGGTGTCGAACTAATTTTTTTGATCTGCCTATTTTTTCGACTCGAAGGGACCCGAGACCTTTGTCTTTTTAGAGAAACTCAGATATGAAAATGTTTTTGTTTTGAATGCCCTCAAAGTCTGTACACTACTGGCTTTTATAGCCTTAGGGGAATAACTGTTTAATTCCACTACTGCATAAAATAAGGAATTGTCACTTGACTACATCCAGCATAAGCGCAACTTAAAAATAAAAATAAAAACTAATTTAATTTAATTTAATTGAGACCCTAATTAATTAATTAAACACAACAGCTTCATATGTGGCTTTGTTATGGCTTCTTCTTGAACTTCCCATGAGTAAACTGGTTGTAGCTTTTGTACAGCGTTGGTATCATAACATAATGCAAATGCTTGTTGTAATCTGAACATTGTTGGAAGTTGGTTTCAGTCAGATTTTCTATCATTGATTGAATTTTTGTGACTCCCTCTATAGAACCTGATACATTCAGTTAACTATCTTCTGGGAATGTATCTGTTAATGAAGCACCACTTTCCTTTGCAATCAACTGGACATATTTGTTCTTTTCCCTCCATTGACCTTCTGCTTAGATGTTCCTACCCCCCACATGACAGGTTTTAGTAGTTAGAACAATATTTTTTTGGTGCTTCTACATTTTCACCACTTGCATCTTTCTATCATTTGCATTACCATAGGTTTCAGAGTTGGATGAGTGCTTCGAACTGTATTCATAAGCATCAATGGCATATCAACTTAAGGCTCAAGATTGATGTTTGTGTAGCGCTAGGAAGAGTTAAAGCCATGTCATTTTGTTATGAAAAAGTAAAGGAAGTAGGAATGCAAGAAGCAACGGAAGAATTAAATAACAACGATGTTATATTTCACTAAAATCACCTTAACTACACTTACCATTTCTCCCTTATGAACAAACTCTTGAACACTCACCCTGTATCTAGAAGGGAAAGGATCTATTTTGTAACCTATCTATGACAAATTAGAAGCGAAAAACGTGTTTCTTTTCCTTTTTACTCAATTTCTATAATCTTTCCCTTTATTTATGGAATTCTTCTTCTTCCCTACTTCACAATTCACTTGACACTCTGTTTACATAAAATTCTTATAACAACTTAGTATCAGAGCATTCGAATCTCGGCTTAACTACTATGATTGAGAGTATGAGAGGTACAGAGCAATGGAGGATTAACGAAAATGTAAAATTGATTTTCCACTAGTTTGTCGAGAATGTAAATAGAGCAAGAAACAAATGAGGGAAAAACCGCTCGGTATTTCATTCCATGTACAAGTCTTTATATACAGAAAATGATAAGCACATGTATAAGCACATGTTGTAGTGTTGCTAAAAGAACTAAGTAATAAACTGCTAACTACAATACTTACAACAACTATTTACAACCAATTAAATATATATACTCTTCATACCCCCCCCTCAAGTTCGACTTTAGTGAGCATCAAACAAAGCCAACTTGGAAAATAAGCTATGGAATAAGGATGAACAAAAAGGTCTGGTGAACAAATCGGCAATCTGAAGATGCGACGGAATATGAACTGGAACAATTAATCCTTGTTTGAATTGATTACGAACCACACGACAATCAATGTCAATGTGTTTAGTTTGTTCATGGAAGACAGAGTTAGAAGTGATATGAATCGCAGACTTGCGATCACAGTGCAAAGTAAAGGGTTTCTGTACCAGAACTTTCAAATTTTCTAGCAAATAAGTAATCCACATCAACTCACATACTTTTGAAGCCATAGATCTGTACTCAGCTTCAACAGACCTTGAGAAATAGTATGTTGACGCTTGGTCTTCTAAGAGATAGGACAATCGCCCAAATATATACAAAAACCAGTTAAAGACCTTTTGCTTATTTAGCAAGAAGTCCAGTTTGCAACAAAATAAGCAGTAAGTCTTAAATCATTGTTAGTTGGAAAAAATAATCCCAGAGAAGGAGCAGTCTTCAAATATTTCAAAATATAAAACACATGCTTTAGATGATTTTCTCTAGGTAGCTGCAAATACTGACTTAATTGTTGCACGACATAGGTAATACTAGGCCTAGTAAAGCCTAAATAAAGAAGCCTCCCAACTAAACTCCTGTATTTACGAGGATCCTCAAGAAGAAGACTGTCATCACGTTCTAGGGAAGAACACTTTGGAAAAGGAATTTTCTTGGGTTTAGTTACCAAAAGACCTGCATCAGCTAATAAATCCAAGATATATTTTCTTTGATTAAGAAAAATGCCATTCGGAGTTCGAAAAACCTCTAATCCCAAGAAATATGTTGCTAAGCTCAAATCCTTAATTGTAAACCTCTCATCTAATGTATATTTCAAATGATAGATGGCACCAACAAAACTCCTACTGATGAGTAAATCATCAACATAAACAAGTAACATAAAAAAAACAACCATTCTTATCCAGAACAAACAGGCAATGATCATAAGGGGATAGAAGAAAATCAAAATCAAGTAGAAAATTAGTTAATTCAGTGTTCCATTGTCTAGAAGCCTGCTTTAAACCATAAAGAGACCTTAGTAACTTGCAAATCTAACCCTCCTTTACTGTTGTATAACCTTCAGGTGGGATCATGTAGACTTCCTCATCTAAAAATCCATAAAGAAAAGCATTGTTAAAATCGATTTGATACAGAGGCCAACATTTTGCAGATGCTATAGCCATGAATAGTCTCACTGTGACGACCTTAGCAACCGAAGAATAACTATCATAGTAATCTTCCCCATACACTTGATTGTACCCTTTTGCAACCAACCGTGCTTTATGTTTGTCAAGAGTGCCATCAGATTTGAGCTTCAATTTGTAAACCCACTTACTCCCAATGGCCTTCTTACCTTCAAGAAGATCAGAAAGTATGCAAGTTTTGTTTGTCTCCAGCGCTTGAAGTTCAGTGTTCATGGCATTAACCCATTCTGGAACTGCTTTTGCTTCTTTATAATTTCATGGCTCCTTCATAACATTAACATGAGCTAAGAAATGAAGATACTCTGGAGGACTTGTAGTATTCCTGCAAAAAGGAAAAGTAGCATGCATGTGTGGAGAAGTACATGTTGCAGTGCTGAAAGCATAAACAACATTGTTAACAATATAATCGGAAAGCCAAAATGGTCTTGGTTGTTCTTCGGAAAGGGACAACTTCATTTGAAGTGGGTAAGACATCTGCCACGGGTACAACTTCATCCACTACAACTAGAGTTTCATCAATAATCACAGGATCAACATCGGTAAATGAAGGAAGAGGATCATCTGTAGGACTTACATGAATAACATCTGGAAAATACAAAGTAAGATCAGTTATAGGGCACACTGAAATGGGAACTCCTACATCAGAAGAAGGAATATCAATAAAAGGATATATGGTTTCATGAAACACCACATCCTTGAAGGTATATAACTGCTGAGAAGAGACATCATACACTTTATACCTTTTCTGACCAGAAACATATCCCAAAAAAATACATTTTTTTACTCTGACATCAAACTTGTCCTTCTGAGGACTAGTATCTGTCATATAACATAAACACCCAAATGCTCTCAAAGCATTATAATCTGGTGGTCTTCCAATAACACCTCATATGAACTCTCCCAATTCAACATAGAAGATGGCGTCTTATTTATCATAAAAGTAGCATGAAGTATAGCCTTGCCCCAGAAATTCCTAGGTAGATGAGCCTGTTGCAACAAACTTCTAGAAATATGCAAAATATGTCTGTGTTTCCTCTCTACCCTGCCATTCTGTTGAGGACTATATATACATGCCCTTTGATGAACAATGCCATGATCATGAAAAATATGTTGACATTTGGAACCCACAAACTCTCCACCATTATCACTTCTAACAACTTTAACTGAAGTAGAATACTGATTCTCACCATTTTGAGAAAGTGAGTGTGTTTGATAAGGCCCCCAAACATCCACATGTAACAATTCAAACAATTTGTCACTATGACTATCATTTATAGGAAAATAAGTTCTAGCCTACTTAGACTGAGCACATACATCACAAGTATCAAAGAAACTATCAACGTCTTTATTCATCAATCTTAGTTTCTTGACAATACCAATTGAAGGATGCCCCAACCTATGGTGCCAAATTTTTGGACTAACCATAGTATTCATACAATAGATTTCCTGGGTAATGTTATTCAACAAAGAAACATACTTGTCTACCAAATAGGATTAAAAGAATCTTTATCAAGATAATAGAGATGGCCAACTGCTTTTCCCACTGCCATTAAGTTTTTACTCCTCTGGGCCTGTAAAACACACATTTTAGGATAAAAAGTGAACACTCCACCATTTTCCTTCAATAGTCTATTTACTGACAGCAAGTTATACTTGCAAGATGGCAGGTAGAAGACATTTTTCAAAACTTTCCCATGAAGGCTAATATCACCCACAAATCTGACACGTCTAGCTGTTCCGTCTGGTAATTGAACATTACACTTTCTTCTCAAATGAGCTAAGCCATTGAACATGCATTTGTTTCCAAAAATATGTGTACTAGATCCTGTATCCACTATCTAACAAGAATTCTTCACATCATACTCATCAATAAGAGCATTTAGTTTAGAAATATTACCAGCAAAAGTTGTAGCAAAATTCATCTATTCATTGGTCTGGATCTGCTTCCCTTTTATGAGTTTAGTTAGTTCCTATTGTATCATTTCTATCATATAGGACATACTTTTGTCTTCAGCAAAGTCCTCCCGATCATCAAAATGTGTCTCAGCCAAGTTTGCAGTAGCATTTCTACCTCCCTTCTTCTTTTGTTGTTTCTTAAGTTCCGTGTACCATTCAGGATAACCATGAATCTTGAAGCACGTGTCTTTAGTATGCCCTTCCATTTTGTAAAAAGAACAATACTTGTCCTCCTTATCCTCATAATCCTTCTTCTTGATGTTATGTTTGCTAGAAGTAATATTCCGTTGAGTATTAGCAGCAACAACCAATAATGCATTCCCTTTAGTAATGTTAGGATAACTCTCAGCTACTTGTTTTTGTTTTTCAACATTCATCAACATAGAATAGACCTTGTCCAAATTAGGATAAGGATCCATCATTAAGATTTGATTTTTCATGTGACTATAAAAATCATTCAATCCCATTAAAAATTGAATGATCTTTGCATTTTCATTCAACTTCATTACTTGTCCAGAAACATCACAAGTACACTTTCCACAAATGCACTGAGGCACTGGAACAATGCATTGTAGCTCATCCCACAATCTGCATAATTTAGTGAAATACATTGAAAGACTAGTATTCCCTTGAGCAATATTCCCAAGATCATGTTTCAGTTGATATTCCCGAGGTCCAGTAAAGTCTCCAAACCATTTCTCAAGCTTATCTCATAAATCTTTAGTAGAAGAAACATACAGGAAAGCATCATGTAATTCTGGAGTCAAGGAATTTAAAATCCAATACTCAACCATGGCATTAACGCTAATCCATTCTTCAAAATCATCTGCATCTTCAGCTGGCATATTAACCTTGCCAATTATGAATCCTAATTTGTATTTCGCAGCCAACGCCTTCCTCATTAATGTGCTCCAAGTTCGATAATTAAACCCATTGAGAGGAACAAAAACTAGATTCACACCAGGATTATCAGACTTCTTCAAAGTCATCAGAGCTTTCTTGAAGTCAGCTCTTCGTTCATCACCAACCTCCATTGTTGCGTAGCACAGAAAACAATCAATCCAAATAAGAGAAAACCAGCAAAAAATCAGTTTCAATCAACTGAACAAGAATCACTTCAGCTACAACCAACTGAGAAAGAATCCATGAAATCTGTAAAATCCATATTTAAATCTAGAAGAAAATGGTTACTAGCTTTGATACCATGTCGAGAACGTAAACAAAGCAAGAAACAGATGAGGGAAAAATCGCTTGGTATTTCATTCCATGTATAAGTCTTTATATACAGAAAAAGATAAGCACGTGTATAAGCACGTGTTGTAGTGTTGCTAAAAGAACTAAGTAATAAACTGCTAACTACAATACTTACAACAACTATTTACAACCAATTAAATATATATACTCTTCATAGTTTATGCGTAAGTTCAGGAGGAACAATGAACTAACATCAGCTGGGAGAGAAAATATAGGTAGTGCTAAACATTCATCTAAGAATGAAGATTACACTATACGAGATTTTATAAGAATGAATTCCTAATACCTGAGGGAGCGGGAGTTAGAGGATGCCTCCATAGGTGTGAATAATTTTTCACACGAGACCATATTCCTGACAACCTTAGAGTTGGGATTACAGCCATACATTTGGAAGGCCAAGTTCAAGAATGATACCCGTTAGTTTTGAAAAATAGATTTTGTAAAACCTTCCACAATGGAAGCTGATGCAAATGAGGCAAGTATAAGGATAGTCCTTTAATAAAAAACAAGCATCCCATTGGATTTCTAAGTAAGACACTAACAACAAAATATTTAGGGCTTTTCACATATAAGAGGAAGTTCTTAGTGGTCATCAAAGTTGTCAAACAATAGTATCATTATTTAAATTTAAATGGGAGATCATTCAGGATATAAACAAACTATCAAAGCCTCAATTGTCTATTGGAGCGAAGTATTACCACTCTATTTCAATAAACATTGTTGCCTAATCTATGGATATTGAAGTGGGTGTTTTATCTCAAATAACAACACTAACTTTTAACCTTAACAATATTGTAGGATCATTCCAATTTACTTAATAAATTAAACAAAGTTGAGAAGAAGATGCTATTATTCAATATTTAATCAAGGAGTTAGAAACCAAGGAATTATGTTAAGGTATATATGAATTGATTGGTGGTTTGTTTTAGAAAACATTTAAGAGATAAATCAATATTTATGGCCTATGATATTCCTTAAGTTGGTCATTCAAGAGTCATGACAACAATTAAAAAGGTACAAACCATGTTTTGTTTTACCGGAAGAGTTTGAGTAAAGATATCAAAAATTTTGTGCAAGGAATGCTTAAAATTTCAAAAAGAGCAAACATGACCATGTTGCATATTTTGGACTACTATAACCTCTTTTAATACGTAAAAAATATTGTTGAGTGATCTTTTTAGTGGTAGATAGACTTAGTAAATACTATCATTTTATCACCATCAAATGTTCGTATATAGCTCCAAAAATTGTACATGTTCTATCGATCATATTTTTTAGTTTTATGGAATGTCAAAAGTTATTGTGAGTAATCGAAATTCCCTATTTTTAAACGCCTTTTAGCAATAAACATTCAAGTTGCAAGGATCAATATAAGATTCTACACCATTTATTAACCTTTGATGGACAAATTGGAGCCATTAGTAAGATCCTATATGAGATATATCTATAATGTTAATTCAAAGAAATAGTTAGATTGGATTTCTATAGCAGAATGGTGGTACAACACTATATATCATATAGCCCCTAATTCAACTCCCATTGAGGTTCTCTATAACTACCGTCCTTTTATATATTTTCTTTATTTTGTTGAATTGCAAGATCTTAAAGTTGAACCTATCAATGAAAGATAGGGAGGTAGCTCTTTTGGTTGCAAAATTCCATCATCAAAAGGCACAACATTGAATGGAACATCAACAAAATAGAAAGAGGTCAGATAGAAAATTCAAGACGAATATCATTAAGTGTTTTTAATTTCCATCCTTATAACCAACACTTAGTATGAAAGAGAGTTCATCACAAACTTTCTTCATTATATTATAAACCCTATCATATTATAGAAAAAAAATAGAAAGGCTACATATAAGCTTCAATTGATGGTATAATCCTTAATCATCCCATATTTTAAGTCTCACAACTCATAAAAGTATGTTTATGAATTTGAACCTTTATTTATGCAATTGTCAACATTACTCAAAATTGTAGACTGAGCTCCAATGATTACACTAAAACGAAGAATGATTAGATGTTATAATAAATCAATCACACAAATATTAGTACAATTGTCAGACGGTTCTGCAAAAGGAGTAACTTAGGAAACACTATTTGTGTTAGAAATTCACGAGTGAAGTAATCCCACATCAAAAAGAGACATCAGAATTAAATGAATTATATACAAAGACAGAATTCATAACTCATTACCTTAAAGTTTTGGTCTAAGACATGATGTCTTAGTTATATACGGGCTCACTTGGATCCCATTTAATTTCTCCCTGGGCCCCCTCAAAATCCATTAATGCTATCATAGCTAATTTGATATAGAGATTTCATGGATTTGGATAAGATGAATGAGTAATTTATGATTTGACTCAGATGGCCACTTTTAAGGGGGAGATGTCTGGTTGTGAACAAAGATTTTGAAGAGGAAGACAATATTATGAGAAAAAAAAAAGAGAGGAAGAAGGAACACAGGAAACAAAGAAGAATTAAATAAAAATTATATTTCACTAAAATTACCTTAATTATATCCACTAGTTCACTTATGTGGCTGGCTAACAAACTTTTTAACACGTTTCATCTATCTAAAAAAGAAAGGATGTGTTTAATTTGTAGCTGTTGGAACGAACTTATCTGTAGCGAATTAGAAATGAAAAACGTCTCTCTTTTATTTCATTTTCTCTTAGTATACTTCTGAAAATTTTCTTCTTCCCGACCTCAATTCACTTAAAAATCTTCTTTTACTCATTTTTTGGCAACACATGAGCAACTGAAGCAAGTGAGGTTTAGTGCAAGTCGGTATTAATTCAGAGAGCAGGAGGAAATGTGTGTTGAAGCCAACGTCCATCTAGGATAATCATAAAGAATGCAGAGAAGGGTATGGGGAAGAGCATTCATGTCTGATAAAGCAAGGCTTTCCAAGTGGGCTATATTGCCTTTCCAAGAAACTGGGTAGCTTGAAACATCGTTGGTACCTATGGCCAGAATTCTGTCACGCAAGCCTTTGTAATCTTGATAATAAACATTCAAGTTTCATCACCAATCAGAAGTAGATAATGAACAACATTCTTCCATTAAGGTTGCTCTTTCCAATTCCAAGCTTTTCTTATGGAAACTTCTGCAGTTCTTTGTTGACTATAAGTCGTAACATGACACGGTATGAACCTATAACCTTGCAAGCTTCATGTCTTTAATAGCAAGATGGACCTATTAACACAATTTGTTTTCCTCCTACAAACTGTATCACCTTAAAGTTTTTGATTTTCTAACACCATCGGCAGAAGAACTAGAGATTACGGGATACACAAGTTCTTGAACTTAAACTCGAAATATGAAGTTACAACATCTCGGTTATCCAGTCTCAACGACAAACTAGTGTAGCTCCTGAGGTGGTTTGCACGACTATGGACAACCAATATTGTTGCTGTGGGAATTATCCAAGTTGGTTCTTTTAAAAAAAGTAGAGAAAATGTACTAATGCAAGAAGTTCAAAATACCAGTAATAAGATTCCTGTTCGAACCAAAAAGGATGAGAACTCTGAAAGAGTTCAAGGTTATGATGGTTAAACCAATACAGGGAGAGGTCCTACGATAGTGTACCAGAGGAGAATTTATTAGAACAACTAAATGGCTGCTAATGGTGGGAGTATAGAGTAGATATACCCACTTTACGCACCAGTAACCTAAGTGGAATACTCAACTACGAATTATTTGATGTATATCCAAAAAACAGCGATGAAGGATTTCAGCAATATGATTGAACTAGAATTTAGAGCTGTGTTATCTAGTGCCAAATTAGCAGAAAGTGGGGTGCATGGGACGACCAATTAAAACAGTACTACTCTTCTTTAGCCATGATGTAACAGCAATGAGCAACAGAAAGCACAAGGCTTGTGGTCAAGGACGATTCTACAGATAGAAAACAAGCAAATCCAGTGTCCTTCAGAAGCAATTACAAAACTTTATAAAGCTTAATGAATAGGAAATGCAATTTTGCCATCTAATCTATTGCTGTTCTGCTGTACAGAAGGCTGCTAACGTACCCTCAGTTCATGGCGTTCTTCAGCGCCCTGCTCTTTCCACATGCAACCTATGGCGAAGCTTGTTTATCTATTTATATCAACACAGGCAGCATTCAATGTAATTCTTACCTTCCATGATAGGAGAGTTAGTTTCATACGAGTTCAGATACCGCAGTGCGGCAGAAAGTTCTTGCAGAAACAGAAATGTAAAAGAGATATCATAATAGTAGCCTAGATCAATTTGAAAAATTAAAGGGCAGAAGTTAAATAGTCATTTAAAAAATACATGCCGTACACTCAGAAACTTAAACCTGTGTGGTCAAGAATTTGCTGTGATTGCTACTTCTTTATCTTTCAAAGATGCAGACAAAAGTAAGCCTAAATAGTAAACCTTTCATGTCAATGCAGAAACAGCTGGATGAATTTTCAATCAAACGAAAAGAATGATAACAACAAATGTTTCCCATTGTCACCTTTCCAGGCGAGCACCAAAATTCTTCTGTTGCATACTTGCATCTACAAGACCACTAAACGCAAACAGAAAAATTTTCAGCTGAGAGGAAGCTACACAAATTACAAAAAATAGTCAGGAGTTCTGCGTGTGGCATCAGGCTCTATCTGACGAGGTGCTGGGTCAAATTGAATGAAGTTCTGCTCCATATTCTCCCCAATCTCAAGTATTGCAGCCATATTCCCACATCGATAGCAGTAATTTGGTGCACTGAACACTGTGACAACATTCTTCTCCTGTAAAGATTAGTAGGATATTAGAAATAGCACTGGAACTTCCCATCCAAGACTAAAATTTTCTTCACTTGAACCCACAAACCTGGGACCAATTGTATCCTTCCATGACAAGCTGGTGAGCTCTAGAAACAAGAGTAAGCCCATTTGTGTGGTTGAACTGCGAAGAGATATCCTGTCCAAAGGTGTATCCAGCTCCACGAGGAGAAATTCCCCACCCACATCGGTCATCAGGATCAGACCACAGGAGATCACACATTGGACCTTCATGAGGAACCTAATAACCACAGAATAACAAATAGCTGCCACTTACAAAGACACAAATATAGATTGCCTTTTTATTTCTTAAAACACCCAGTAAGTCATCTACATCACAATGTCAACTACATCACCTTGTCAACCAACTCATTCAAAGAAATATAGAAAATAAGAAACTATATCAAAATGCTTGCCCAAATATACTAGCATTTATAGTATAATATGTTCTTTAGCATACTCGTATTCATTCAAAGGTAACATCAAACTAAAAGATTCTCATAGATACAAAATAATTTATTTGGACACAGTAAAACATTGGCTCAAGCAACTTGCTTACAAATGGAACTGCAATACAACATGATAAATGCCGGCATACCTCCTGTATACGATCCAGGGCACGAATATTATCTAATGTGTCTAAAGATGGAGAGAGACCACCATGCAAGCAGAAGATCTGTAATGAAATAATTAAAGGTGATTAGATGAGACCTTGTAGATCATTGAAAGTAATATCATGTAGGGTAATCATGCTAAGGCTGTGCTAAAGAATTAAAACCTGACTCTCGATCAAAGCTGTGAGAGGTAAATAATCAAAGAGGTCAGTGAAATATTTCCATATGTTTGCATTTCCATATTTCCTCAAACACTCATCATAAAATCCATACCTGAAAAGAAATTAAGCCATTGAAAATAGCAACATTAATGAAATATGACCAGATACCACAAAAATGAAGTACAAGAACATAAGATTGTATCTTATGTCCCATTTTTCCTATCTAATATATTCTTTCGAAGGATCCAGAGTTGGAATCATTGCATCTATTCATTATTTATAACAGAAGAAGAAAGTTCAGTTTGTTCTTTCCTCCAACACTTATATTCAGTTCTGCATATGATTGAAATGAGAGTTCTTA
Source organism: Erythroxylum incrassatum (assembly GCA_026546855.1). Taxonomy (NCBI): domain Eukaryota; kingdom Viridiplantae; phylum Streptophyta; class Magnoliopsida; order Malpighiales; family Erythroxylaceae; genus Erythroxylum; species Erythroxylum incrassatum. The sequence goes on along the minus strand of JANVCL010000007.1, from coordinate 19,382,078 downwards.
CACTTGAGTTATCTGTCGACTCTCATGATTTCCTCTTAGAATTGTAATCCTATCTCTATATCGAACTTTGAGTGCCACCAAAAGAGTGACCGTTTCCACTGAGTAATATCCTCGATCTGCAAAATGCTCCATAAGGGTTAAAATATATATAGTAGTACTATGATGCCTAGGAATAAAATAGAATTGAAGACAGAGGCAAACAATTTTACTTTACAAGCGGGATGCACAAAGGGACGTTTGAATCAGATAAAATATTATCATCCAAACTGAATATTCAAAGAAAGACGTACAGAATTACAGTGACATCGCCAGTTTACAAATCTAAAAATGTTTACCAAGTCTCAGTCATCTATTTTCAGCTAATCTACTTCAATTTAAAAGCATCCCTGAAAGATTACCATTTTAATGCTGGTAGCTCCAATACAATATCTATATAAACACTCGCCTTCAGGTCATATGCAACAATTTCAGACTTAACACTCGCATTCCTACCATGTCAAAGGTTCAAAATTTTGAAATTAACTTGACGTTCTGCATCTATAGAAACACCAAATTCTATCATTACCTAGTCCCAATTCATAGTACCATAGGTGGCAACGTCGTGTCTTGCAAACGCCTTATAGAGAAAAATTTTGATCAAAGCAGATCATTTTGTGCATGCAACGCAAGTACACTTGTGGGTCCACACAATTGGATATAGAGAACAAGCCCTCTCCACAGTTTTAATAACTCGATTAAATGCCATAAAAAATAATTCCCAATGACAGATCTTCAAAATTGAAGCTCTCAGGCTTGCAATCTGAAATCTTATATAAAGCTCAGAACTGAGTTACATAAAAAATCGCTTTTTTCTCGTTTCGAATTCACAACAAGAAATTCACAGGCAACCGACCTACGTAATCGCCCATGAAGAGGTAGTTGGTGTCTGGTATGCCGCCGCCGATACGAAAAAGCTCGACGAGATCGTGAAACTGGCCATGAATATCGCCGCAAACGGTGACAGGACACTTCACCGGCTGGACATTCCATTCCTCCACAAGGATCGCTCTCGCCTGCTCGCACAAGGTCTTCACTTCCGCTTCCGGCAATGGCTTGCACTGCATCAGATGCTCGATCTGACGGTCCAGATCGCCATGAGACGGCATGGTTCCGATGTCTTCTTTCCTCTTTCCCTTGCCAATTCACAGTTTTGATTCAATTGGTGATTGTTGGGTAGTCTAGCTCATGGTGCAGATTCCAAATTAGGGTTTTTTTTAGAGGGAGAAACATAGAAAAGAAAGAGAAAGAGTGGTGGTGTTAGTTATGTATTGTCATTTCTTGGGCGTAATTTTGAACATTTTCACTTTTAGCGCTGATTTTTGCTTTATTTATATTTTGTACCCGTTATTTTGTATTTCCTTACAACGTAGCCCAATTCGGTACGGACGGCTTTAATTCTTGCTCCTTCCCTCTCTATCGTTCTAGCTTTGTGCCGGTTTGAATTGACTCGTAGTAGTAAAACTTTTATGAGTAGAATTTTTCTTAAAGAAACATTTTTTAAGAAGTTAATTGGCTGTTTAGCTATTATTTAAAAAAGCGTTTTTTAAAAAAACTTCATAAAGTAGTCTGTTTGATAATATAAAAATAAAAATTAATTTTAATTTTAACTATATTTTATTTTGTAATAAAAATTATTTATACATATAAATATTATTTAAAATATATTAAACAATATGCAAATTACAATATAATAATTATAATATAATTTTAAATTATATAAAACATAAATGAAAATATATTTAACCAAAATTTTTATATGGATTATAACACAAATAAAATTAATATCAAAAATAAATATCAAAATATATAAAAAATCAAATAATATTATATAATTCTTAAAAAAATCGTTAAGATGAGTTTGTAGGTATTGTGAGAATTATGTATAAAATATAAGGACAAAAAATACTAAAAAATAGACTTATTAATTGATTTGAAATATTTACTAAAAAATATTTTTTGAAAAGTTTCAAATTTAAATTTCTTAAAAAACTGTATTTTAGTTTATAAAAAATTACTTCTATTTAAAAAATATTTTTAAATTTTACATTCAAATACTTTTTTTTTTTTACAGAGCTAAATCAAACAGCTCCTCTTGTTTTTGCGGCGCACCAACTTCCAATTTCCTCTTGTTTATCTCTCGCACTGACTTCCTCTTGATTGTCTCTTACATCGACAACTTCCAATTTCCTCTTGTTTGTCTCTCGCACTGGCTTCCTCTTGATTCTCTCTTACATCGACTTCCTCGCACCAGCTTCCTCTTATTTCTATCTCGTACCAGCTGCTGTCTCATTTGATGATCAACTTGTCGCAGAGTTTGTAAATTGTTATCTCTTCTACTCAAGCACATAAATTTATCTTCATAAAACTATGGCAAGATAATTAATTAACTTTTATAACTCGTTTATAGAAAATGAAGATGAGGTGAGACAGTTGAACTCATCAGAATACTCGCAAGTGCTTGGTTTAATATTTTCTAATGCTGATTGAATTGAATTGATTAACTTCTTATGTTTGATTAATGTAGGTGCCTATTCACCAAGATTCTCCGAAATAGCTAGCTACCTTGGACAGAGGTTTGCTAAAAGTTATTTATTACAAAAAATTGCTTTGAGTTCTTGATTCTTTCTATTATATCTCTGCGTTGAAATTCATAATCCAGACTGGAAAATTTTGGTTATTATTTATAGTAGGTCCATGCTTTTAGCATCATTTATGATTATATGCCACTTATTTATTAAATCGAAGAAGATATTATTGTACTTCTCATTTTTGGTTTCTAAGGAATATATTTCAATCTTGAAGAATCAATATTTTCTTATTTTCTTATATGCAGGACGAAAGATGTGAATTTCGTACTGTACTAATCGAAAGGTATCGTATTGGTGAGAAAATGATACAAAATCTTCTACTTTAATACTAGTCTTAGATACTGGCCAGTATTAAAAGTTTAGCCTAATTCTGGTCGATACCGACTGGTATTTAAAATAACAGCTAAATATTGGTTAGTATTGTGAATTTGGACTATTTTAGGGAGTAAATTGCAAAATAAATTTAACAAAACTACCCCCTTCTTCACACCTCTCACTCTCAATGTCGGTTTCCTCACTAAAATTTTTTCTCTCTCCCTCTCAACGTTGTTGCTTGTCGCTCCTCATCTCTCCCTCTCCACCACACCTCCCCACTTGCTAGTTTGCTTCTCCACCAAGCCTCCCTCGCCTGCTGCTCTCCCTTCACACAACACCTGTTCCCTGCTCACTTGCTCTCCTTCACTAGTCCACCATTGCTGCCTTTGCTAGCTGAAAGTGAAACTAGATTTTTCAGATCTAGTTTCACACCAAACCCGACCCACCGAACCAAATTGAAATTGTAATTTTTGTATGTTTTTAATTGTTTTTTTAATCCTGAATTACATTTGAATGGTGTTTTGTTTATGTTGTGTAATATTGAATTTGTGAATGATTTGAAAGTTGGAAATTGTTGAAATTGTGAATGGTTGTGTTGGAATTGTTAGAATTGTGAATGGTTGTGTTCAATGTGTTGTATTGGAATTGTTGCAGATGAGATTTGAGAAATATGAGTTTGAATTTTAAAAGTTAGAAATATTTGATGATAGTTAAATCCAACTACAATGTAAGTAATTCTTAATCTAATAAAATAAAATGCAAAAATTTTCTTCATATGATGATGTTAATCAATTAATGTGACGAAAATAGTAAAGAAAAACTAAACATATTCAACCAAATTAGTTATTGGAACTGCAATTAGAGGTGAAAAACAATTTGTTTCTTGTAAGTATTGTATCGATTCAGAAGTCGTAACCCACCTTTTCCACTATGCCAAGATTTGTAGAACTTACATTAGAAGAAATTGATCAATGCCCTAACGTAATGTATTTATACTATACTACACAAACTTCATTTAATTTATATTGCTACAGATGAATCAAACTAAAAGGTGAAAGTTTACTTATATCAATATACATCAAAATCACACCTTAAGGTTAATGTCCTAGTGTTTCTTTTAATTCATTTGACAATTTTGGTCTATTTTTATGTCTAGTGAACATTTTTATTTTTTATCATATCATATAATAGTTTATATAATCTATTTCATAACATAGGTTAGGCTTCCTAAAAAAAATTTGAAATCATTTTCTGTCTATAAAATGGACAAGAAATTTAATTTTGAATTTGAAAGTTCTTTTCATAAATTTTAATATAGCTTGTTGAATATAACATCCTAAAAATATATTGCTTTTGTGGAAGTTATAAGTTATGTTCAGGGAAGGGGAGGGAGGTTATTGTTTATCATTAGCCTCTATAGTAGAATCAGTTAAGGGTTGAGAGGTGATGGTTTACCTTATGGCAGATGTTAGTAGTTCGAGTCTACTTATCTCTATCTCGTGAACTTAGTAAGTACAAAACTATACGATAAAACCCATTTTTTATTTGGCAATTTGATTAATGATTTCTCATTTATGGAAATTGATAAGATCCTTCCTTTTATTTTAGTAGCACTTTAGGATGGCATAGTCTTAACCTTAAAGTTAAGGGTGAGGTTTAATATCCAAGCAAGAAACAACCTGGCAAACTGAAACATCTTAGTAACTAGAGGAAAAGAAAGTAAAAGATATTCTCGTAATAGCAACGAGTGAAAAAAGAGCAACCTAAACCGTAATACAAGCATCATGTTGTTAGGTAAAGTGGTGGAGAGCTGCAACTTAGATGGAAAAAGCCCAGTAGCATCACTAGCTTATGCTCTAACTTAAGTAGCATAGGGCACATGGAATCCTGTGTGAATTAGCAAGGACCACCTCGTAAAATTAAATACTTCTAGGTGATTGATAGCAAAGTAGTACCATGAGGGAAAGGTGAAAGGAACCCCCATTAAGGAGTGAAACAAGAGATGAAATCGTGAGCTCCCAAGCAGTGGAAGGAGCCTAGGGCTCTAATCACGTGCCTATTAAAGAATGAGCAGACGACTCTAGGCAGTGGCTTAATTAAAGGAACCAACCAGATTTGTAGTAAAAGCTAGTCTTCATAGGGCAATTGTCATTACTTATGGACCTAAACTTAGGTGATCTATCCATGACTAGGATAAAGCTTGGGTGAAACTAAGTGGAGTTCCGAATAGAATGATATTGAAGAATCAATTAATGAGTTGTGGTTAGGGGTGAAATGTCACTTGAACCCAAAGCTAGATGGTTGTCCTTGAAATGCATTGAGGCGTAACAGTTGACTAGAAATTTAGGGATAAAATATTGCTTTCGTGCAGGTTGCGAGAGTGGTATTAAATTGAGGTAAACTTTGAATACTATATATGACCTCATAATAATAGGGATTAAGGTTGTCTAATGAGATGATAGGCGATAAGCGTTATTAACAATAGAGAAACGACCTTGATCACCAACTAAGGCCCCTAAATGATTGCTCATTGATAAAAAAAAGGTAGGGTGCAGAGATAGTCAAAAGGTTTGTCTAGAAGCAGGCACTCTTAAAAGAGTATGTAATAGTTCATTGATCAAACGCTCTTACATCAAAGATGAACAGGGCTAAGCGATCTACCAAAGCTGTGGGATGTAAAAATGCATTAGTAAAGGCATATTCCGCTTTAGAGGGAAGCGCCCACGAGTGCAGGGGTGGATGAAGAAAAAGTGAGAATGTTAGCTTGAATAACACAAACATTGGTGAGAATCCAATGCCTCAAAAACTTAAGGGTTCTTCTACAAGGTTCATCTATAAAGGGTGAGTCAAGGTGGTAGAACTATCGTAGGTAACCCAAATTAATTCCTAGATTCTTGCAATTAAACAAATGCAATATAGGGAAGTATGAGTTGTTCCTGTTAAAAATTCTAGCTCATCGGTCGTTAAGAAATTGAATAATTAATGGAAAGGAGGGAGTTAGGAAATTTTGCAATAAAGAAAATAAAATAAGTAATAAAATGATAGTTTTCAACAAAACAAACCTTAGTTTATGGTCACTCCCTCCTTTTAAAACTACAATTGATCATTGGTATAAAATTAATTATTTCGTCAATTATATATTTGATGTGATATCAAAGATCTGTCTTTCTTTACGATTAGTTAATCGAAAACACGTAATTCAATTAATCCTTATTGCTTAATAAAGATACAATCCAAAATTTAATTAAACAATAGCCTTAAGAAAAGAAAGACCATTGAAGCAAAAAAATATAACAAATATGGTTGTATTTAATCTAGTTGATTGCTTTTCCTAAGAGAAATAATTTAAGATGTAGGAAATTAAAACTCCTAGTTGCTATAAATGATTAAAAGACTTTAAATTTTACGTATTCAAACTTTAATCTAGCAAATGAATTTCAACTAATAAATTAATCGCGTGCATTAAACATTAATAAAAATAATTATAAAATAGAAGAATAGATAAGCAATGCAATATATGAGTAAATAAAATACTTCACTGTAAGACCTAATTGCCTCTCAATCTTTAAAGTTCCAAAAGGACTTTCACTTCTTTCAACCAAGAATAAAAGAGTTGGCCAATAATCACCATTATTACCACTAAAAACTAAAGAAAGATTACTGTAATATTTACTAAAGAAACAAAGAAAAGATGACTTTAAAAAGCAAGAAAATTGATGCTTTGCACTTTCATACATTGGCTCTATTTATAGCTTTCAAAACCTATAAGAAAATCTTATGCTTGTGATCCGTTGTATCCCCCAGATCATAACTTTATTGATTTTTCACCCAAATATGGCCAAGATAAGGTTTAAAAATATTTTAACACAAATTTCTCTTACAAGTTCTAAGTTTGAAATTTGTAATTTTTACCAAGCATGCCCACATTTAAGATCACGTCAAACTATTTTTCCAAATTTTACTTTAATTCCCATAATCTAATCCTAATTTGAAAAATAAAATATTTGGTAGCCCATTTTCTTGATTATTGGTGATATTACTTATTTATTTCAAACTTTTCAAATTTATATTAAGAATTAAATCATTTTCTTATAAAATATTAAATTTGAACATATTAAGATAAGATTATAAAGGATTTTGATGCTAAAAATTAGTAAAAATTATGACATGTCAAATTCCCCCACATCTAATCATTACTTATCCCTAAGCAAATGAGAAACTAACAAAATACAACAACATCCCAGTAAAAGTCCTATTGAATGCAGGGTTTGGAGAGGCCAAGAAGTACATAACCTTACCTCTAACTAATAGACGGACTGTTATGATAAACCCACATAAAAAACTATCTAATAAATAATTAATCTATAAATTAAGTAAGGATATGTTTAGGCTAAATAACTAAGAGGTAAGTACTACATATTAAATGTTTAGGCTAAATATAAGATATAAGACCTAAAGGAAAATGTTTAAAAGACTTATCATAAAGAGAAGGACCTCTCTATGTGAGATCTTGTACCCATATCCTAGTGTATCAAAGTTTTCTATTGAGAGCTACGTCCTCAATAAGTTCCAATAGAGCCATATCAATATTGATCACCTCCCCTAGTTCTTCTTAGGTATTCCTTTTTTTCTCTTACATTCCCTAAATACAATCTTCTCATATCTTCTCACCAGAGCATCAAGTTGTCTCCTCTTAACATGTTTGAACTATTTAAGCCTTGTCTTTCTTAATTTTTCATTAATATTATACACCTTAATTTGTCTCTTACTATTACATTCTTGAACTTATCTTTTACGGTAACCATTAACTTATGACTATGCACTTATTTGATGAACTAACACTCTACCTTATAGAGTATGGCCAACCTAATTACTCAATGATATAATTTATTTTTAAGCTTCAATGGTATCTTCTTGTCACATAAAACTCTTAATGTACTTCTCCATTTAAGCTACCCTGATCAGATATGGTGAATAATGTATTCATCGATCTCTCTATTGATTTGGAAGATAGACCATAGATACTTAAAATACTCTTATATGGTATATAACCAATCTTTACCTCCACATTAGAAGCCACCTTATAGCCCGAAAAGCTACACACTAAATACTCAGCCTTAATCTTGCTTAATTTAAATTCCTTTGACTCTAATATATCCCTTTAAAGTTCTAGGTTAACATTGACACCATTTTTTATCTCATCCACTAAAATAATGTCATCAACAAACAATATATACTAAGTTACATCCCCTTGAATACTTTTGGTGAACTCATTCATTACTACTGCAATTAAAAAAGGACTCAATAAGGAGCCTTAGTGTAGCCCAATATCGATAGAAAATGCTCTATTTCTCTTCGTTTTGCCCTCACTTTAGTCTTCATGCCTTCATGTATATCCCTAATACCAGTTATAGGAGAGTAAGCTAATCTTCCTTTTAAATTATGTTTCCTAGGGGATGTTAAAATTGCATAGATTATTTATATTGTTTCTACTATTATTAATCAGGGAGAAAATAGCAAATGAGCGTGGGATAATAATTTCATATTGATTCAAATCAATCCATACTTGCCTATTTTAAATAAGATTCCTTTTAGAAGCATATAAGTACTATAATGTGCTTACCCGTAGGCATTTAGCAACCATGTATGTAAAGGCATAATTGTTGATTTGACAGTAAAAGCAATAAGAAAATCCAATATGCAATAATATTTCCAAAGTTATAGGATATGGTTGATTGACTAATATTGTAAAAATGGAATGTATGTTTATTAGACCCATATAAAGTGATTCTAAAGCTCATAGTAATGAGAAAACAAAGCTTGTAGTAATATATAAAATAAACTTTGTGGATGAATACAACTGCTTCTTTCCCCCCACATGGATAGAAGTAGATAAACATGAATTAATTCTAATTCCCTCATGATGAAAAAAAAGTAAAAGATGTTGAGAAGAAAATAATCATATTTGACCATTATATAATGCTAACATTAGAAAAGAGAATAATTGGGAATCTGGAGTAACCGATCAAGCCGTTAAAGTAGTTAAAGTAGTGATAAATCCTGTTAGAAAATAGGTCATTGACAAAGTCCATTTATTCCCAAGCTCCAATAAAGATAAAAGAATTTTCATCCATTTATAGTTCTCTTTTAATTGAATTAATGGATTATGTAACTGGAAATAATAAGAAAACGCCTAGGCCATTAAAAGAAGTTCTAATATATAAATATTTATAGTATTCCTCCTAACTACTTTATTTCCTCGAGGGGAAAAGAAAATTAAGGAAGCTGCAAATATTAGTAAAACTACAAGTATTGTTAACCAAGGAAGGGAGTTGTGGTAAAGAGATTGATTTTCTGTTACAATAAATTGATAATACTTATTCAAAAAATTCTATTCATTTATAGAGATTGATTTTCTGTTACAATAAATTGACGAAACAATAGTCATCCTAATAGTTGAACTATGAAAAAATTTGACAAAATATTTCCTTTTAATTAGTGATTATAAAAAAAAGTCAGAAAATGTTACCAAATTAATATTATCTACGTTTAGTATAAGTTCAAGGCACATAAGGGCTTTAACTGTATTTTGAATCATGATCAATCCATAGATATTAATAGAAAATAAATAGTCACTCAAAACAAATGTATGTTTGAGCATG
>JANVCL010000007.1:19355244-19365961 GCA_026546855.1 Erythroxylum incrassatum | reverse complement strand
CTTAGCTTTTTGCCAGTAAACACTTAATACTCATATCCATAACTACACAAATCATACACAATAGGCACTACAATATTTCAGATCAATCATCACAATTCATCAATTTCATCTAATACATTCTAATTTTCAAGAAAAAGGTTCGGGGTCCAACAGCTACGATGGTTAAGGCGGATCGATTTCAGAAACAGTTCGATGGGTACGACAAGATACAGATCAAGTTTTAGAAAACGGTACGAATTAAATTTCTGCTTTATTTTGATTCGTATTAATCATTTTATAGAATTAAATAGATCTTGATTTTCGGAAAATCAAAAATCACGGAAGAGTTTCATGATTATTCCGCTGTGGTCGGATCAGATCTGGTCCAGATTTCCTAACATGCGGATATTACTATCTTCGATATTACCATTTGGAGAAAAGAGAAGGAAAAGAAGAATCGGTTCACTGGACTTCCATTTTCGAAATATGACGCATGAACATAGTTTACTTCTACTAAATGATTAAAAATGTTACTGATATTGCAAGAAAATGCTATGTACACTAGAATATGGTCGACTCTCATTCACGTTAAACTGAAAGAACCCTTGAAAAATCTGGCTTTGTTCGACCCTTTCCTCGGAAAGAAAAACTGGCCAAGCCAAATTCACGGTTCAGATTAGGTGTGAAGTCAGCTATATCAATAAAAGCTATTGAGTTGTTTTCATGGACCACATCAAACCATAAAGAAGAAGGTCCTGCACGACCATTTCAACTCGGTGGACGAGAAGGTGATCGTCCAAATTTATTGCAACCAAGGAATACACAATTACTGTCCCAGACTACGGTCCTGTCCACTGAGTACAGAAACCAATTACCTCTGTCAACTTTAATGTTACTTAACTGCTGCTGAAGTCAGCAACCTTGCCAAGTTGCTTGCCCCTTATAACTAATCCGTAAATCTGCAAGGAGAGTTCGGGGGTTACCATGAATCTTGACAGACCAAGATAAAAAAGTGTTTTGAGCTCCTCTTATGTGGAAAGCTGCTTACTTGTATTTGGTTACTGAATCCATGTCTGCCATGATTTCTTGGAAGCGCTTTTTCTTGTCGAGTTACCTGATCACAGGGTTATTGATTTTCCTTTTGCTTGTCAATTCAGCTGATCCTGATTCGTTGCAGGATTTCTATGTTGCAGACCTGACTGCTCCTATATCAGTTGATGGATTCAATTGTAAACGTGCGGAGAAAGTAAGTTCAGATATTTTTCTTTGATGGGTTGAGTAAAGAGGGGAAAACAACTAACATGTTTGGTTGGTTTGTCTATCTCTGCTGCCAATGTTCTTGTATATTTCCTGGTTTGAATACTCTATGAACCGAGTGGACTTTGGCACTTTGCTCCCGGTTGATTGAACCCTGTACATTCGCATGCTCGAGCCACCGAGACGGGATTAGTCATCAAGGGAAGTTGTTTGTAGGAATTGTTACAACTCCAAGATTTTGTCCGAGGGACAGATGTTTGTTGTTCCCAGTCCCAGGGGTCTTGTTCACTTCCAACAGAATTGGAGAAGGGAAAGCCCTGCTTTTCACAGCCTTCAATAGTCATTTGCTTCTCTTAATTCTCCTCTTCAAAACCTTCGATTCGAATTGAAGTGTTAACCCAGGTTTTACAAGTAGGAGACGATGTCATTATCCCTTAATCGTTCTCAATCATGGCATGGACTCGTGCTACTGTACTTCTGATTGTCTCCAGCTTCTAATCGGTCTCCTGCACGATTTTTTCCCTCTCTGTCGGTGCTTCTTAAACGATGTATGAGACTTCCTTCGAGTTATTTCAAATCTTAGTAACGTATATTGTTTTAATTCAGGAAAATCATCTACGTTGAATTGGAACCACAATGGCTCTCGAGATGTCACTTATTATTAAAAGTTGTCTCTTGAATTTCATGTAGTTTTGTTTCAATGCCATATCTTCCAGATGACTAGAATCGCAATGGCGTTATATGTCAGGAACACACCAAACAGAATCAGTCAGATGTATTAGAATCACTTCGGTCAATGGAACCGTTTATCACAATTGTCCAAATCACAACTTCCAGTACACTGGTAAATGAATTCACTCTAGAAGTTTATGCCTAAGAACTAATCTAAATGAGTGCAGTGGATTCAGTCATACGACACATGAAGGATTAGAAGCAACAGCAACGATTGACATGAGATTATAACAGCAACACCAATAGTATACGTACTAAACACATTTCTCCGGTATATGGGAAGCTAAGAACAAGTACTCCTTTTCTGATAAAATAAAGACCTAGCTCCTTCATCAGGATGCTCGTTCAAGACTTCCACCAACCTGCATGTGTAACCATTCATGTTGTGATCCTTCAGCGTGATTTCTCATTGTTTGTGGGGCAAGCAACATTCCGGCTACATCAAATGGTTGCACACCAAGCTATAAAATTACAAAAAGACGTAACTGTTGGAAAGCTTACACATTAAATACAAACCAATAATGTTGTAATCTTGAACAAGTTCATGAATGTATGCTTTGTGAAACAAGAAATTTGAAAAGTTGATGTTTCCTATGTACAGGTTATCTTTTCAAACATGATTTGCTTCTAATAGACTACCCTTCCGTTGTAAGAATCACTAGAGATACTATTACCTGGAAGGAGCTAAGATGAATGCTTGTTCACAACCAACGAGGTCACAAAACTGAGCAATTTAGTGACATTCTCAGACATGATATAAACCCGTGGCAGCATGCCTAGCAAGCGATTATCTAAAACTTCAAAGTAATTGATTGAGGACTACCGACACCCCCTCCCAACCGATTAAAAGAAGGAAAACCAGATGCTTCTCAATGATTTATATTCAAACAAAGTTGCCCAACTTGTATAGTGTATCTTCAATTACTTCGTTAAGGTTAAGACTGAAAATTAACATAGTGCTCCATGAACATAATGATAGGCCTCTAGTTAAGCTTTTCTACTCAAGAAGGAAGAAAAAGGGGCTAAACAATTTAGATGAAAGCAACAAGGCTGGAAATTAAAGGAAAAGCCCATCATTCCTAGGATTGATATTGAAGGGCTGCTGTCCACGGTTTGTTACTTATGCTTTATTAGTTGTCAGTTTTGTTGCAGCTAAGATTCTAGGAGGCGGCATGATTGCCAGGGTGGGATGTTGGGTCAGGATATATTGGCTGGCAGAGGGGAGTGGATAAGGCAGGCATAATGTACTAGGTAGAACATGTATTAGGGGAGTGACACCTTTCAAATGTTGCCTGTGATTACCCTTCTTATCAATTTTCATCTCCAATGAAAGATCTGCTCTACTAGCAACAGACAATTCCTATTCCTTTTCTTCGTTTCCTCTATTTCTTTCACTTAAATCCTGCTTCTTGTTCTTATTCTACTGTTCCATTGTGGGACCTAACACATAACACCCTGATTTACTATTGCGATTAAGGGAACATAGATACTTCCAATCAATTTAATATTAACATAATAAACATGAGAAAGATTGCTTTTTGAAACTAGCCCAACTGAAAACAAATTAGATGATCAGTCAACATGTGCCTGCCCTTCCACTGCTAGAATGCTAAGGTATAGAAGTGAAAAACTTCTGCAACGTTAATTCAACCTTCCTAAAAGATCATAAAACAAGAAGTTCCACAGTTCATTTTGAATACATTCTTGAAGTACCAAATTCAAAACCTCAAAAAAAAGTTCACATTCTATAGCATTCTTTATAGGTTCAACGTGCAACATACAAAGTAGTGATATGCTTTGGCTTTAATACGTACAACCTCATCCAAGTTCGAGTGTCGTTGCAGGCAGTAAAACCTAACAGCCTTTCAGGCAGCTGTAGAAACTACCTCAGAAGGAAGCAACAAACCAAGATTTCCAAATATAGAATAGGTGCAAACCAAGAAAGTTTTTGATTCCATTTTCTCATATCTATACATGCTCACTGTTGCTTCTATATACACAGTCCTAGTAGAAGAAAGACAGTTATCGTACAAAAATTCTCTAAGGGTACAATTTAAGTTATCAAGCAATCAGACAAAGGTTTAGCCACTCAAAAAACCCATTGCAGCACCAAAAAAGCCCTTGTTTTTTTTTTCACAGTTTACACAACCCTAAGGAATCAGCAATTATAATGCACTTCTAAAATATGGGATAACTAATATATGAGATAAGCTTTATTTTAAGTTGGTAAAATATGAAGACTTACGCTTTTTAGATGAAAGCCTTCAACTGCGGGGTTCTTATTCATCCTTGAGTTAATTGCTTCTAATTTCATGGACAGTAACTGCAAAATCCAATTTGAAAAGGCACAGATCTCAGTTGCAGCTTCAACAGAATAGCTTGTCAAAAGTGACAATAAAACAAGTATGATAGCGGCAATACCTCAACTTGTCTTTGTAGTGACTGGATGTAATTGATTATTTCATCAAGGACGAGTGCTTTACCTATGATCTGTTTGATGGTATTATACATAATTTATCCAGAAAGTCATTATGAGTCCAAAATCTATTCAAGAATGTGCCACCTGGTTTACGCAAATAACGACTTGGTGGACTGAACCAATAATGACAGATGAAAGACATACGATAACAAAGAAAAGGCAATGTACTGATACCCTTTCAAATTAAATTCAAAAACGCAGATTCATGAATCTAGGAAGTATGATAGACGCTGAAGGCAACAGGTACCTTATGACACCCAGGAACCAAATCTTGGAGTATCTTCATCCTCTCACTTATTTTTTCTCTCCTAGCCTGCCAAAATGGGCAAAAGGGGGGAGAGAAGGTTTTGAACAAATCAAGACGCACTCCTTTCAAGATAACATTTGAAATAAATAAAAGAAACAGGAACAATAAGAGTATGTGAACAACTGAATCGCTTTTGTTGTTACATGAATCAACAGGTTCAGTAAAGAAAGAAAAGCTTGAGAAGGCTGAACAGAATTACTCTCTCTGCTAGACTGTGGCTATCAGTTGCTTGACCCCTTCTCGCTCTTACATGAATATAGTCTTGCTTAGGCGGCTCAGCTGGTTTAGTGCTTTTCTCAGCAGACTTACAGTTAGCAGCAGAACTTGCTTCTACTTCAGTTTTATTCTTCTCATTTCTGAAAGCTGACGTCTTCATTCGTTTGCCATTAGAATCATTCTGTGAACAAAAAGAAGATCATTAGGCCAACTGAGTTAATTGTAGCATCTGACATATTAATTCTAAACAAGCTAACAACTCCCTATTGGGAGGTAACAATAAAAGATCCACTTTTTACCAAAAATAAAAATAAAAAGATCCACTTCCATGCCTACAGATCAAAGATCAAAAGCGGATGAAACGTCTGAATAGCACAAAATTATCAATTACACAATTTTTGTTAATATTGAACATTGATAATTTTCTCAACTTCTAAGACATTGAGCTCTCAATTAAGAGAATTGGAGACGAAGGTTCAAATATTTTGCAGTTTCTCATTTCCTAAGGTAAACAAAGAGAAAGAAAATCCAATAAACGATAAAAACTAACGGCCAAAATTCTCAACTTTCTCTTGTCTCTATTTGCATTTCTTAACAAAGCTCACACTCTTCTTCTCTATTCCTTTTACATCCTCATCAACTCACGTCATCGTTTTAATCAAAACAAATAAGCAAAAACGACAAATTGAATTAAAAAAATAAAAGCCAACCAGTTCATTGCCACTGCTAGTTGTGGCCACCATCTTAGAAGATTCATCCTCCGAACTCAAACCTTTCCGCTTCCTCCCATTTCCACCGCCACTCTGCTCCGTCACCGTCGATTCCTCCACCGACCCGTCTCTCTCTCCACCATACCCACTTCCCAAATTCCCCATTCGGAGACCCAACCCACCACCGGCGTCACCATTAAGAGCTCCGAAGAGCCAAATCCCCGACAAAGTGTACGAGGAAGGGTTTGCCGCAGAAAAAGATGTCTCATTTATCAGTGGAGGATCCATTCGGGTTCGGGTCAAATTCATTCAGTGTGACCCGGCGAGCTTGGGATTGGAAGTGAACATGTGCTTGAGCTTAGTGCTCAAGAAGTGAGCTTTCGAATCTTTTAAGTTTTTTGTAATGCAGTTGGGATTATTTAAAGGACTGAAATTTCGAGGAGAGAGAGGGAGGTTTGAGTTGCAGAGAGAATTTTTCTCTTGAGGTGGTGAGGGACGGTGCGCGCTACGCCTCCCTGTACATTTTATCTCCCCCGATGGCTTCTTTTCTCGCTCCCTTTTTTTATTTAATAAAATTCCAGAATTATAAAAATAAAAAATTATGAAATATATTTAGGGTTTTACTAGATAAATATGTTAGCATAAATATGTTGAGTACTGATTTTCTTTATTTAAATATGATTTTATCTTATCTAATTTTAGTATAATTATTACATGTGAGTTTATTTAGAAGTCTCTAAAGGTGGTCGAGCTGGTGAAGTAGGAAGTACGAGATCAAAAGGTTTTCGTTCGAATCTCTTATCTACATTCTTTTGATCGAGCTTGTTGTACAAGGCTTGTTTAATGCAGAGTATTCGGTTGACGTAATTTGCAGGCTATTGTATCAATTTGGAGCTTTATCCAATACGCATCAAAAGAATAGCAACTACGGATACCTCCATCTTAAAAAAGAAGAATAGTTTATTTAAAAACAATTTTTTATTAGGTAAATACAAGATTGCAATATATGGAATTGCTTTATTTGCTATTTGACATTAAATGCATTAATGACAATTTAATTTTAGTAACTACCAAATATTTCTTCATTATATTTTATTTATTTTTACACAAAATAACATATTTTTAAAATTTTTAATTTTAGTTTATTTTGAATTTATAAATAATAAATTAATAAAATATAGTAGACAAAAGTACACAGTCAACAATAGCTCAAATATGATAATTAGAATGAAAAATAATAAGGACGCAGAATAATTAAATTAACCTTTGATTTTTAAGCATGTCAAAGAGGAAGAGGCGCGCTGAGCGCCTCCGGCGCATTCTTGTCTGCCGCGATTAGGGATCGAGTTCTTTCATTTTGTAACAACATTTTGAGGCTTTTCTCGGACAGATTTAAGATTAGCACACACGCAGTATTAATTACGTGAGAGCTACTCGCTTCACAAGTCGGACACGTAAGCAAACTAATCATTCTCTACATGATGTTGATGATTCGCGAGTAGATAATTTTAACAAAATAATGCGAATGGTCGTTTTCGCTGGGCTATTAATAATGAGTGTGGGACCACTGTACTTTGTACAGTTTCGATAACTTGGAGAGAATTACTAACGCCACACCAAATTGAGTCAATGGAATTACTAGGGACACGACACTAGTTTTATGGATAGTTGCATTAATTCCATTAAAAGAAGAAGTACGCTTAGGTGAAAATGGTGATTAAATTAACACTAAAGTTTGTGAAAGTGTTCATTAAATAGTTCCCCACTCGTTTTTTTGAGGTTAGTTGCTGTACGAAGTTTGGTAGAACTCCTTCCCTGTAAGTGTGTAATTGACGCAGGAGAATAATCTAAATTCAATATAAATATGTAAAGTATTAGTTAAATGTATTAATTATTTATTTATTAAAAAACGTATTTTATAATTTATTTTATACATTCTGTAATTTATTTAATAAAATTTTTTATCTCAATAACAACAACAACAATCTTAGCGTCTGTTTGGTTCAGCTTATATTAGTAGAGTTTTTGTCAATCAAGCTTTTTTTTATAGAGTTTTTATGAGAAGAACTTTTTTAAGAAGCTAGTTGACTATTTAATTGTCATTTAAAAAAAGTTTTTTTGAAAGAGCTTCGTACAATAGAGTGTTTGACAACATAAAAATAAAAATATTTTTAATTTTAACTATATTTTATTTTGTAATAAAAATTATTTATGCATATAAATATTATTTGAAATATATTAAACAATATGTAAAGCACAATATATTAATTATTATATAATTTTAAATCATATGAAACATAAATGAAAATATATCTAACCAAATCTTTTATATGGAGTATAACATAAGTAAAATTAATATAAAAAATAAATATTAAAACAGATAAAAAGTTAAATAATATTATATAAATATCAAAATAAACGTGAAGATGTGTTTTTGAGTATTGTGAGAATTATGTGTAAAATATAAGGATAAAAGGAACTAAAAATAGGCTCATTAATTGATATGAAAATTTTACATGGAAAAGTGTCTTTTTGATAATCCCCAAAATTGACTTCTTAAAAAGTTATATTTTAGCTGTCAAAAAAGTTATATCTACTAAAAAGGTACGTTTTTTATTTTACGGTCAAACATTATTTTTTCTTAAAAATAAATTTTACGGTAAAAAAGTGCTTATTCATCCTCCAAAAGCCCAACAAAATAGGTACTAAATCTCAAACTTTATAACTTATCGGTTCAACTTTTGGATCGAAATTTAAAACATTTATGAAAACTATACAGTTATACAAATGTTACGTGATAAACAAGAATTGCAATTCTTGGCAGATAAATCTCATCGTTCTCAAAGTCTACAGTGTAAGTTTTATGTTTTTATTACTTATTTTAGATTTTTTTCCAATAGTTCATCACGTGTATACAAGAGAAAGCAACAAATGTTACGATATTTTCTAAACATATTTATTATATAATAACAAATTAAACAAAGTATGACTTTTTAAGATTCATTATAATTAGTGTTAAATTTTTAAATTTTATAACTAATTTTTAAAATTCGTATAAAATAAGTGAAAATGTTATATGCCATGTTTATCAAATGTGGATGTCTACTTATTAGCTACATTAATAAAAATAACACTTTAACTTAATTTATATGAATTTTAAAAGTTAAGTTACTAAATTTAAAATTTTTTAAAAAATTGATATTAAATTAAAAAGTTCAAAAAGTTATACACTTTTAAATATATTATCTCATTTATAATATATTTTAGAGAAAATGATAGAATGAGAATTATATTTTAAATGTCTATGATTTGTCCTATGATTATATAAAGAAAGTTGAAATAATTTCAAGAAAAAAATATATTTCGATTAATCTAAGCTTTTATCTTTTCCAATCAAGTTTTGGAATCTAAATGTTGGATTAAAAAATTGAAAAAATAACAATATTCAGTATGAATCGTGCTAATATACAAAGTCTAGTAGTACACAACTTTATCCCTAATTAACAGAGAGACTGTTTTAAAAAATTTGACAGTTTTATAAATCAAACTAATTTGAATGAGTTTACCTGTAAATATCATGAACATATAGGTCATATAATTCATTTTCTATCTTTTTGTGTGTTAATTTTCTTTATTCTTGAGGTTTGAAGTTATACTTAATGGAAATTAATCTTGTTTTATGTCAACGTGTATTTTGGAACCAAATATAAAGAACTATGATAATTTTAGGATAAAAAAGAGCTAAGATAGACGTGGACCCTAATTAGACGTGGCCTCGTGCAACAACCAAAAGCATAAAATGCAACACATGGAGTCCATGACCAAATGCATATAAGCTTGCGTTTCAAGAAGCTACAGAAATGAGGAATAAATCAAGGAGCATTTTTTAATTGTCAAAATCATCAACATCAAGAAGGCAGCACGCAGTAAAGGAGCAAATTAAAATGGAGAGGAATAAATTAGGAGGTAACACTAGAGAGGAGCATGCAACAAATAAATTAAAAGCCAAGTGGACATCACCCATTAATGGAGAACGACGACGCAACAATGGGTTTTAAATGAGGGAGCAACTTAATTGTCCCATCGTGAAGCCACAGTGGAGAAGCACAGAGGCGCAAGGCTTTAATACGGAAGAGACGCAAATAGGCAGAAGACAAAAAATAAATTAAATGGGCAGAGGATCAAAACGGTAGAGCATAACGAGGGAAGCAATAATCAGCAGTGCTTGGAATTGGGGGAAATCATAAAAACAAAATCACACAACAGTACACGAGATAGTAGAGGGGTAGGATAATATAAAACCAAAAACGTTGGAGTTAGAGAATAAAAAGGGGGCTTGCGTGGAATAAAGGAGAGGGCTCTTGATTGATAGAAAACAACGCGACAGTGGATGAAGCATGGAGGCATAAACGGCGTGAACAAATAAAAAGACAGAGGCTTTTAATTGGGAGAAAAATCACATAAGATATTGAGTCTCGATTCTAGAACTCAACTCTTAACCAACGAATCATATCAAAAAGATCATACCTTTACTTTGCTTCATATTTTTTTCTTTTTACACATCATTCAAAGTAATTTTAATTTTTCCAAATTGAAATCATCCATTACTCAAACCTCGATCAACATGAATCTTCATATTCGAATACATTTTATCATTCACCACCAATCATATCTTCTTTTTATTCAGAATTCGCTTATCAATAAGTTGCAACAATTTATATTCGAATTTCATCAATTGAAACGAAAACTTCTTCCAATACGTTTCATTCCAACTCAAGTCATCTTATGCCATTCATACATAATTGATATTCATATCCATACACAATAAACCAATTCGCATTTCAAACCCATATACAAATCCATAGTCCATTTACAACATAAGACAAATGCTTACAAAATATTAATGGCATCCCAAGCCACAATACAATATCGAAGTCCAAAATCCAAAGTACACAAGATAAACACATACAAACAAAAACCTTCACTTTCTTTCACCCGATCTTCTTCTCATCACCTGTGGATGGGAATGAAGGGGGT
>JANVCL010000007.1:19316787-19332242 GCA_026546855.1 Erythroxylum incrassatum | reverse complement strand
CACTCACTGAGTTCGCAAAACTCACCCAAAATTTGCATCTATTTTTCAGGTTTAAGAAGATAACCCTTTACGTTTTAGACTCTGCAAGGAGTAGGACACTAATAATCACTTTAATTTCTTTTTATATTTCTTAGTTTGTCCCTTCGTTGCATCATCTCAATTCGAATCATCTGATCCGAAGATTTCCTGCTACTATCTTTGATACCATTCATGGAATTTTAATTAATCCCTTTACTTAACCATTTCTTGTTGCCCATTTTCAATACTTTAAGAAAATCAATTTCAGGTAGTCATCATATCCCCTTAAGATCAATTTGAAGTATTGCTCCAATTCTTTACTCTAGTACCATGATGTTTACCATCAAAACTCTTACATCCTTTCGAAACATAAGAATAAGACAGTAACTTATGTTACCGATACCTTGATCTTATTTGTACTTAAAACACATTCCCCTTTTTTTTGCGCCTATTCTTAATCGGGGGATTATACCATGATTCATGTCCTCCTTAACATCTTTATCAATCTCAATTCATTTTCAATTGATCACTGTAAGCACTTTCACACCTCACTTCGGAGACTTTAAATGATAAGTATTCTAACAAGCACTCATTCATCGATTTCCTTCCTGTATCATTGCCACAAATATCATACACTTATGCGTAATCATATCATTTATCATGTCATTTATAATCATATCATTTATCATAATAATCCCATTATCAAATATACACTTACAAACAAATCAATTGATCCTTAACAATTTCTTCATCTCCCATTATTCTCGTCTCACCTTTCAATACCCAGCATACCGATAGAGGGTCACAATCAATTCAGATTCATAGATGGATAATCATATTATCTCTCTAAACTATAAACTCATATCATCCTAAATCCAATTTCCTCCTTGCTAAATCACAGAACATTTTGTTTTCAATCAATTGTATTTATACACTTTCAACCTCGCCATCTCTATTAGATCGTTATTTTCCCCTTTTTCAATCCACAACAATTTATGCGTGTCTAAGCGAGGTTCAGTCTTCAAAATAATTAACTTTCGCGATTGCCCCAAGTTATCTCGTGAATGTCCGTTAAACGGACATCTGTCACCCAAACTTCCTTTTAAGCCCAAAAATTTATACCGTTTTGTGATTGGTTGATTGTTCTAGCATGCTACTTTCGCGGGCACGAACTCGGATATCACCGTCGATGTCGGGTTCGGGTCTTGCGGAAGTGGGGTGCTACATGGGCACTTTTGTAATAGTTTGGATTTAGATGTATCTGAATCTTATAAATATTTTGCTCACGTTGCTTCTTCTTCTTTTGTTGATATTGAATATGAGTCTGTTAAATGGCATGCTTGATTAGGACATATTGGACAAGATAAAATGTCTAGATTGGCTAAAGAAGGACTATTTGGCGCTCTCGTCAAAGTGAGTCTTCCTACTCGTGAACCTTGTCTCGCTGGGAAAGCTTGTAAAAAGCCTTTTGGTAAGGCTAAGAGAGATTTGCATCTTTTAGATTTGATCCACTCTGATATTTATGGGCCTATGAAAGTGAGAGTGTGTAATGACGCGACTTACTTTATCAAATTCACAGATGATTTCATATAATATGGTTTGGTATTTCTATTGTCTCACCGCTCAGAAGATTTGTATTGTTTTAAGCGCTTTATAGCTAAGGTTGAGAATCAGAAAGAGAGGAGCATTAAGGCTCTTCATATTGATAGAGGCCGAGAGTATCTCTCTGGTCAATTTGGAGAATGTTGTAAGAATAAAGAAATGCATCAATAGTTAATGATTCCTGGAACTCCACAACAAAATGAGGTTGTAGAAAGAAGGAATCGAACTCTATTGGACATGGTTAGGTAGATGATGGATTGAGCCAACTACCTAATTAAGTTTTGGGGCATGCCTTTGTGACTCCGACATACATCCTTAACTGAGTGCCCATTAAATCTATCCTGACTACTCCATATGAGTTTTGGAATGAAGATAAGCCTAATTTCGAAGGCTTAAGGCCATGAGGATCTGTTAGTTATGTTCACCATTCTTCTCATAAGTTTGGAAAGTTAGGCCCTAAAGCTAATAAATGTACATTTATTAGATATTGTGAGCATTCTAGGGGCTATGATATGTATAGGAAACATCATGGAGGGCTCACTAAGGTTGAGTCCTAAGATGTGAATTTTTTGGAGGATTGTTTGCTATTTGTGAGATCAAACAAAGTCTTGACTTCTATGAGTTAGAGAAACATCAAGACGAAGTGTCCCAAATGGATTTGGATTCACAATTCATTCCGATAACTATTGAGGTCAGTGGGAGCATAAAACTTGAGTCTCAATCTTCATAATTGCGTAGGAGCCAACGCAGAAATGTTCCGCATAGACACTTTGAAATAGAAGGTAGGACTTTCTTAAGCATTTTTGTTGATGTTGATGAGCCTTTTTCTTTTGAAGAAGCAATGAACTCACCATTTCCGAGTAAGTCTTGAAGGTTAAGCGCAAGGCAGATGGAACAATTGAAAAGTATAAGGCCTAATTAGTGGAGAAAGGATAGACCTAAAAGGAAGGTGTGGACTATGATGAGACATATTTTCTTATGGTAAGATATGTGTCTATTCGCCTTATCCTAACTATTATTGCATATTTAGATTTGAATTTGTTCCAAATTGATGTGAACACAACATTTCTCAATGGAGAAATAAATGAAGAGATTTATATGGATAAATCCATTGGGTTTCGGGCAAAGGGATAAGAACACAAAGTGTGTCGCTTGAGACGTTCCATTTATGACCTGAAATAATCATCTAGGCAATGGTATCTTAGATTTCATCAAGCCATTACATCAGTATGCTTTACGATGGTTGAAGAGGACCATTGAGTATACATAAAGAGACAAGAGAATGTGTTTCTTATACTCTCTCTGTATATAGATGATACTTGATAGTTGGGAATGATACAGAGATGATCATTGCCATTCAAAAGTGGTTGTCCTCTATTTTTGAAATAAAGGACATGGGTGAAGCAAATTATGTTCTTATGGTTAAGATCTTGAGGGATCATTCTAAGAGATTCTAAGTTTGTCTAAAAAAACCTATATTAATAGGGTCTTGGAACATTTCCATATGCATAATTACAAACCTGTTGACACTTCAATGGAGAAGGGGCCATACCTAAGTACATATCTATGTCCTAAAATAGAAGAAGAATGACAACAAATAACTAAGGTGAAATATGCAAGTGTTCTCGATAGTCTAATGTACATTATAGTGTGTACTCGACTCGACATATGCTTTGCAGTTGGGATGGTTGGTATACATCAAAGCAATCTTAGACCTACGCATTGGACAATGGTCAAAAGGATACTTATATATCTAAGAGGAACCATTAATATGGCTTTGTGCTATTAAGGTGGGAGCCTCAAATTGGTTGGATATAGTGATGTCGATGGATTTGTTAATAGAGATGAGAAAAAGTCCATATCGAGATATGCTTTCATTCTTGGAAAAGGAGCCATTTCTTGGTGTAACAAGAAATAACAGTGCATGTCATTGTCCATGATAGAGTCCGAGTATGATTCATGTACCTCAGTGGTGCAAGAGGTGATATAGTTGAGGAGATTTTTTAGGAGCCTCAACATTACTGGGCATCTTCGTGAGGGCACAGTTATTTATTGTGATAACATAGTTGCAATTGCCTATATAGAGGACCCGAAGCATCATGGAAAGACAAAGCACATTGATACTCGCTACCACTTTATTCGTGACATCATTTCACAAGGACATATGGTCTTAAAGCATGTCTCTATGAGAGATATGATAATTAATCCTTTTACTAAACCCGTTGCTATATATGCTTTTCAAAAGCACATTAGGGGTTTAGGTTTATTGAAGATTTGATGTATTTGTACATTTACTTATGCATGAATGAAATATGTTTTTCATTTTAATCTTGTGTGAATTTGTATAGTAAATTAAGATTTAATTGAAAATGACACATACCTAAAAATTGTCACCAGTCTTGATGTCGCTCTCTTAAACGAGAACATCACCCTAATGCTATGATAACGAGTGGGATGAGACAAAGCATTGCAAGATACCAAATGATTGATGTGGTCTAGTGGAGTATGACTAGTAAAGCAGCCAAGACTTTATAGATTAACATGGGTGTCTAAGGAAAAATCATTTTGATATCACACAAGATATTTGTGACTCATTGCCTGGGTGGTTACAAAGACATTAGTTATCGATAGACTTAAGTTGTCTATATGGTAACTATTACAAAGGTCTTATTAAGCATTGAACTTATCTACAAATTGTGCCTACTCCTTTGCATGACAGTTGCACTTAGATCCGTTTAAGCAAAACTCAGCCTTTCCTACGTGATCGTCAACCAACAATCTAGTTTTCGAACGCCTTACGACTCTCGCAGTGTTCAACTCTCACACTCTAAAAAATACAATGAAAGCAATAATAATGGAAACAATAGAAGCAAAGAAAAGATATAGCAATAATGCTAAATCTTTATTGCTTTCCTCAAAGTATACAAATAAATGTTTTCTTAACTCTGTGTAAGGAGCAAGGCTTAAATGAGTTATATATAGGCGTTAAGGCTTGGGGAACGAGTTAGAATCCTAACAGAACTCTACTACTTATAATCACATCTTATCCTATTAGATTACATCATTATCCTATAAGATAACATCCCCATCTAAATAGGACTCTATCTGATAAGATCTATCTACATCCCAGCTAACAAGATAAAAGATGACACATGATCTATCCATATCCACGAAGATGCACACTATCTTCAGATGATCATCCTACGTGGTCTTTATCCTTTAGCGTTAATGTTTATATTATGTGATCTTATCCGCTATATCAACCAAGATCCCCATGATCTCTATCTGTTAATGACAAGTCATCTAAACCAAAGCCAGCCATAGCACACTAGTTCAACCTAATGCTTACCCATGTTAAGTCCATTAGCCATGGTCTGTCCATTTGAGCACCCATTAAGTCCTTAGTCTATTAAAACTTAGCCTTAGCTATGCCAGCTCGTACACGGTCCAAAACTCTACTAAAACTTGCACCATGCTTAATCTAATGTGTTAAGTCACCTTAAAGTTTTCGCATGGCAACAACATGCACGTGATTCAGCTAACCTTCTACCTAAGGTCTGTCTCCAGCTAAATGTGAAGTGTCGTCATGTGTTGAGGGGCTATTAGTAACCATGAGTACAAATACATTGTGGGATTTTGCATAGCTCTTTGTGAAATGAGGAATCATAGATGTAAAATCTAGTATGATTAGAAATGATTTGGGATATAATGAGATCTTCGGTGACGTTACGTTAGTTTGATGGTGACTTAATGTAACGATCCTTGCCCATATCTTTCTCGTATGGTCGGACGCTTCACTTCCTATATGACAGTGAGAATGAATATTTGAGGTTGAGAAATACAACATATGTTGTTATGAACAAAGCATTTGTTGCTGTGAACAGGCATATGTTGCTCTTTCTAAAGCATGTGTTGTTAATAGAACATATGTTGTTGCCAATGTGTACAAGTGGGAGATGTAGCAAAATAGTGCAAATAGTGTGTTCAAATAGTATGTCTGCATTGGCACAAGTAAACCAAAGTTGACAAGTAAGCTTGGTTTTACAAGAAAGCAAAGCCAACAAATAATTGGTTACTTGTGAGAGTATCTAACTCTCTTTTTATCGACATAAGTTGCTGAAGAGAGCATGAATTTTTTTCACTTATCTCACCCACACATTTCAAACTCTCAAACAATTAGTTTTCTCTCATATTTTTATCTTTTAGAGCCACCATCCACTAGCCAAAGGATTTGGGGCGTGAATTAGTGTGGATAACTCTGGTAGCTGCTCATAACATAGAAAAAAAGGCAAATTCAAGCTATATTGGAGCCATTAGAAGGTAGTTTTAAGAGATAAAAATATGGGGAGAACTCAATGTTTGAGGGTGTTAAAAATGTGTGAGAGAGAAGTGACAAAAATTTATGCTCTCTTCAGCAACTTATGCTGATAAAAAAGGAGTTAGATATTGCTACAAGTAACCAATTAGGAGTTAGATATTGCTACAAGTAACCAATTACTTGTTGGCTTTGCTTTTCTTGTAAGACCAAGCTTACTTATCCACTTTGATTTACTTGTGTCAATATAGACATACTATTTGCACACATTGTCTGCACTATTTTGCTACATAAACTCTAATAACCTATATTAGAGCCATCGAGCATAAGGTAGACTTGTAAAGCAAGCACAAAGTATAAGACACTTTGTCATATTTGAGAGGTAAGGCCTCACCTACCTTTCTTCAACTATAATCAATCAATCAATCAGCTCTTTGCACTGTAGTTTTAAACAAGAGAATGTACAACTTTTGATCCATTGAGAAATATAGAAATCCACCAACTGAATGTGTCACAAAAGACCCGAAACTTGTCCCAACTATGCAGTGCCATGCCGGACCATACTCGGCATCAAATTCCTACAAAAAATGGAAAGGAAATAAGAATTCACAAAACACAATCCTTCAAGCCTATCGATTATCAGGGACTTAGAAACCCACTTCGCACAGTCATGAAAGGAATCTTCTTTATTTAATAAACTATAATCTCAACGTGATTATTGGACAAGGATAGAACCTTCTTGAGAGTGAGCGCAAGGGTCTTGGACGTGAACTTCTCAAGACTATCGTGAGTCCTCCTTGCACAGTCAACAGCATGGATCTGCATAAATGGAGGCATGTCAACTGAAACCACTTTGGCACCACAATTTGCAAGAGCATCTGCCAACTCTATATGTAATCCACCAAAGGAGCTCCTTCTGTCGCCACCTAAAGAAACTGACATCCTCTTAATATCAAGGGCTTCAAATGGATACCTCACTTCCTTACACTTCTTCCCCGACGCCAAAGTTTCCTTCCTTTGCATTTCATTGACTAGAAATTGCCGTAGTTTCTTCTTCTCCACCAATTCTCTAGCTGCTGATTTCTCAACCTTCTCTTTAGACCCTTCCTTTGCGGTTGTTACTTTCCTTTCCTTCTCAACCTTTGAATCAATTGGTTTGTGCTGCTGGTGTTTTCCTTTGACAACCAAATATTTAGAACTATCATAATCCGCCGAAACAGTCATGGCTTTGGCTTGCAAATAGGTGCCAACACTTGATGGGGTTTGGTTCTTGATGGGTTTATGGGAACTTGTACTGGTTTTGTGACGTGGGTTTGGTTTGGATAACTGGTTTGACAAGGATTTAGAGGGCAAAATAGACTCTAGGATTTTGGTGGTTGGGAGGATTGAGTTGCGTCTTTTGTGAGTGGGATCCATGGACGATGGAAGTATAAGATCTGGCTCCGGCTCCGGCCTCGGAGAAGCTTAGGTAAGTCTGTGAGTGGTACGATGTGCCATTCTATTTGCTTGTTGGTTATGGGGTTGGAGACTTGGAGGGAATGATTGAGGGGGTTTTGGGATGCGTTAGCGACATGTGGTTAGATCTGGTGTTGTCTTTTTCTAACATATGCCGTGAAGGGAGGAGATTAGAACCTGATTGACGGTTGACCTCATTTCTATTGGCAGCGAAGACGTGGAATGAAAACAGAAGGAGAAAAAAAAAAGGAATTAAACTGGGACCCAAGATTGAGAAAAGCAGGCACTTACAGAAACTTGCATCCTAAAAAAACTTTTCCTTACAACCTCAGGTTAGCTAATTTGGCAAGTAACTCTTCTTATTTAAGTAAAGTCGCGAGTTTAAATTATCTTTATGTATAATAGCTATTTAAAATTTAAGATCAGAATTTTGCTTCTTATAGAAGACTTACCTAATTTGAGCAAAAATTAGTCTAAATTTAAATGACTTAAAGGTATCTTCTCATAATTGAAACCCTCCTAAAATATCTCGTAGGCAATCAAATTTTTTTTCTTCTTACGATCAGGTTGAAGTTGTTATGAGATATCCTAAAATTGAATTCGTTTAGGTGAAAGTATGAGAATAGAATAAACATTGTAATTTGAAACTTGTTTCTTGTTTTATTGATTCAAACTTTAGTTTTGTAATGAAAAGTATAGGTTTTGTCACCTCTCCAACAATCTCTCCATTAGGTAGGATTTTCTTTGCCCAAGCACCTATTTATTGAGGTGAAACCGATTCAATTCGAAATTGTTGATGTTTATACCGATCGATCATAGAAGAAAAATTTCGATTCATTCTGATTAAGCTTCTAGAAAGGTAATAATAGAAATATTTTGAGATGTAAAATTCTCTGATCTCATTATTCTATTTCAATTCTATTTTTATCTTGATACGACATTGTTTTACGTTTAAGTGTACATAAAATTTCGTTATATTAGGATCAAAATAGGGTTGATGGAAACAGAATATGTTAACCTATATAACCTATAATTAGATCAAACTTATTAGTTGATGTGAAATATTTGATTCGTTGATTAACTTATTTGAAACACATTAATTTACTCAAAACATATAATTATTAAATTATTATACATACCTAAAAATTTACCTAATACACACTTAAAAGTTATTTTACATTGCCATGTTATGTAAGGCGTTTCATACTAAATTTGATTACTAAACTACAAAGTTGGAAGAAGTTTCAGAATAAAAACATTAAACAATTACAAAACAATTTTTTTATATATTTATATTTTACATAATAAAATTTTCATTATTTTATTATTAATTACATAAAAGTATTGTTATTGATTATTTATAAATTATTAAATATTATTCTATTCCATTTAATTTGTTGCCACATGCTTATCTATGTCTTTAGGATGCATCCTCTAGTCATAAATAAAAGCGAAAAACTAGAGTAATCAGAAAAGGCATACATTAGTCAACAAGCATCAAATGCATAAAAGTGAAGTTATAATCTACAGTTCAACACTTAAGAACTCTGCTATTTCAGAACTTACATAGTTGACATGAGCAACATTGCACATAATACTAGTAATCATTGATATCTCTATTTACAATAGATCCTACCCCACATTCGTTGAATCGTAGCTGCTATTTTCTCAATACCATTGGACCAGCAAAACAGAGGGACTCCAGCTCGTGATGGGAGCAATTTTGAAAGTCCTTATCTTTCAGCCAGTATGCAGCCATGAAATAAAATGAGCCTACGAGACTTTTATGCGTCCACTGAGCAATCAGAAGACCGTACTTCCAAAGAATATCCAAATTTCACGAAAGAGCTAGAAGCCATATCCTGTTAGTGCACATCCCTAATTCCATGGACTTGGCTGTCGAGCATCTCTAAATGCTGAAGTGCCACCAGATGCAGCTGGGGAAGGGGAAGACGCAATGTAACTTGTACCTGATACAGAGACGGCAGGCAAGTTTCCAGGGTGTCCCTGGTGCCCTGTGGGACCAAAGCGTGATGGACTACCATTTGTTCCTAAACTTGATCGGGAGGGATGTGGAACCTGCAAGTGATAACTGAAAATAAACATTTTGTCTTGCATCCAGACGAGATTGTTGACATCCATAGAAGCAATTCGAAGCTCTTGAGAATTAACACTAACCAAAATCATGCATTTGTATCCAGTTCAGGGGCACACTAGGAATGAGCACCTTTTGCAAGCGGAGTAATGGGAACAAGAGACCTTTTTTTTGTTTTCGGTAGGTGAAACACACAATTGACTTGAAGGACACATAATCAGGCTACTGCTGAACTCAGATGCCAAACTTAAATGCAATTCTATTTGTCATGGAAAAGAAACAACAGTATATATGGCTTTTATTACATACAAGTACGTCAGTCTCAAACATACATGCTAGTCTTAGTGTTCTAATCCTACAATCAACAGCTTGTTCTCCAACTACCAAGTTGCCAAGGGAAGCACCAGTGAAGTCCAAATTCTGTCCTAGCTATTGGTGGACTACAGGCAATTATTATCGATATGTAATGTCCTCCCTGACTTTGTAAGCTGGGATTAAAAACCAAGAGCATGCCTAATGAGAAGGTAAATCAATATTTTCCAGACTTTAAATCTGAACAAGATTACATCTATGAACATCCATCCAACCTAGATTCTCACAACACCTCCCTACAAGCACCTTATTTTTTAGTGTTTAAATAAATCCACACAGATCAGCATATGAAAAGATAAAGGAGAGGGTGCAAATCAGAAGGATCGATTGAAACTGTGAAGTGCATTAGTATTACCACATTGTGTTGGAAGTAGGGAGGTCTCCTATGGGGTGATTCTGACGATGGGGATGTACTGCTCATGCGATGAATATGACGAGAATGGATGTTGGGATTTGAAATATCTTCTGTTTCTCCTCCTTCTATATCACCCCCTAGATTTGCTTCTGAGCTCATCCTAGGAGTGACTTGCCTTATGATTGAACCAGAATCATTAGTTACATCTAATTGAAATGGAACAGATGGACGGTTCACCATTCCTTGCATACTATGACGTCTCTTCAATTCCTCCTCTGCATTCAAGATCTTTCAAATAACAAGAATCACTTCCAAATTCCCATAAATTCTCAAAAACTATAACAAAAAGATTGCAACTCCAGAAACAACAGGGAGACCTGGTTCACTTTCTAAGTAAGAGATCTCATGTACTCCATCAAATGTAGTTAGTAAAGATGTTTTACCTGCTTCAGCACTTGAACTAGATTATGCTTTTTTTCGTTCAAAACATGTAACTTCTCCTCGACTTCTTTTTTCCTTTTCTCTTTATCACTCAGTTCATCAATTTTGTCTGCTGTCTAAAATGTTGAAACTTGAACATGTAAGTTTGTTGTCACCTAAGAATAATAAAGCTGCTAATTGGCAAAACATGAGCTATCCCAATCCACTTATAAACAGAGAGTTATCTACAGTGCCAGTAGTAGGGGATGACAATAATCTGACGGGATGGATTACACATAACAAACAACAATAGAATGTTGACAACCCAAATTGGGTTTAAAAATAACGATGCTCCAGTTCATAGTTGGTTTAATTTTCAAAAAAAAAAAAGACGATGCTCGAATTAAGGATCAAAATGGAACTAATTTCAAAGAAAAGACGAAAAAATTCAACTTTCAATGTTGCACCTGTTATTTTCAGAGTCTACGTACTCTTTGCTGAACTCTATGTGTTCGAATTCAAGCATGAAGGGTAATCAACATTCAATGCTGAAATTGACACATTATATTGACTGGTTTATTCCAATTACAGTTTCATAGACAACGAGAATGCGATTCAACACCAAATTAACAGGAAAAAATCAGAACGCAGACAGGGTTCATAAACCAAGTTCACACATTTCAAAAAAGTACACAGATCTTAAGCTCATTCATACGATTTCCAACGGTTAGTATCTAAAACATGCACAATTCGCTACCTCCGGATTAGGGTTAGGCGACGGGTCGGGTATCTCAGGGTGAGAAACCACTAAATTTCCGTCGCCGTTAGCAGCCTCCCCGCCTTTCACATCAACCTCAGGCTTCGCACCAGGTATCGAATTGCCAGCGTTTTCTGGTTTAACCGAGCAATCGCCACCGTCAAATATTTCCAGATTATTACACTCGCCATCAGGAGCTTCAATTCTAGAATCAATCTGTTCAGCAACAGCGACCACTAATCGAGGTTCATTACCGGTGGCGACTGAATCTAGGAGAGGGGTTGAAGTGGTGGGTCGGAGGCGAGAGAGTGCTCTGATACGGCGGTTCAATAGACATTTGAAATCTTTCAGAGTTATTTTAGGGTTTGGCATCAGCCACCGACGAGGTACATCGGGGACTCTGTGGAGGTTACCCCTATTGAGAGAAATGGCCACCATGTTCTCCGTCGTTGATAGACCCCTATTCTTCCTTTCCCGTGATTTTGATTGAAATATCGACTCGCGACGACAAGTCGGTTAATCCTTTTTTTTTTTTTTAACTACTGATAGCAAGAAAAGACTAAGCTGAAAATGATATGGATCATGAGATGATGGTTTAGAATCAAAGAGAATGTGATACTAAAGAGGATGCATATCTGATATTGTTTATTGTTGTGATAGCAATAATTATCTAGTGATTATGCTACCTTAAGTTAATAAATATTTGCGTAAGATCTTACTACATATATATCACAAGGTGTCCATTTGTTGACCAAGTTCACCATGTTGATTTTGTATGATAGTCTGTGTGCTATAGTTGAGCAAGTATCAAAAGGTGCTATAGTTGAGCAAGTTCACAAATGTGTCTATTGTTGACCAAGTTCACCAAGTTATCTTGTAGCAAATATATCAAAAAGATGTCACAAAGTTATCTATGCTTGTGGCAAAATGATGTCATAAATTGATTCAATATAGACCATTGGTTGGATTCAATATTGTCATTTTATATCCCAAAATATATATCCAAAAGCTTGATAATTAAACTAATCTAAATATAGCCATTTATCTAAAAGCCAAAGCCATTACACCAATAATATAGTTATTACTATGTTTGAACAATAATAATTTAGCACCCAAAGCATATAAAAATGTCATAATAAACTAATTCAACACAGACCATTGGCTGTATTCAATGTTGTCATTGTACATCTCAAAATATATATCCAAAAGCTTGATATTACACCAACATAAATCTCAAAATGATTGTAGCCATTTTCTCAAAAGTTAAAGTAATTATACCGACAATATGACTACTGTCTTATTTGAATAATAGCAATTTAGACCCTAAAACAAATGACAATACCTAAAAACACAATTTAGCATCCAAAAGATTCATAGTTTTAACGAATTCCACTTGCATTTGATCAATTTCTAGAATAAGTTTCAAGACTTGTTTGCATTTTGTCATGAACCAATATATGTGCCAGCATGCTGTGATGTTCTATGATGTATAGACCTAAAACCTCCATGTTGAATATTTTGCTCCTACAACTATGGTAATGTTATGCTTGCATTCCTTTCCACCTAAAACCTCCTGGTTTAAATTAAAGTTGATAAGTATTGGATCAACTAACTTAAAGCTCCTCTTTATTCTGGGCATTGATTTTAGGATTGAACCTTAAGATTGTTAGGTGGATCCAACTTGTGAAGGAGGTGGACCATTTGCATTTAATTGTATAAATATTAAGTAATGTTAATACATTTGAAGAAAATTTTGATATATAAATAAATAATTTCTAAAAAAATTGATATACAAATTAATAGTTTCTAACCTTAATTTCAAATTGTTTAGTAGGTTTACAACTTCTTTTGTTATGTCCGTGTATTCCACACTTCGCATATACTTAAAGTTGACCCTTTTGATAAAGTTTATGCTACTTTTGCTAATTACCGACTTTTTTTTGTTCATGTTTGTCTTTCCTTCTTTTTTTTTTTTGGTCTACTAAGTAACTTCTTTCTTCCTTGCATTTCTTCCAAATATGACTTTAATTGTTATCTGGCAAAAAAGATGACAATGATAGCATGGGTGCATAGATATTTATAAAGTTGCCATGTCCTACAACTATATGTGTTATCCTTATCTAAGCATACTATATCTGATCCCTATTGGTGACTTCATATGCCATGTCTTCATTTCAAATGAGTCCTTATTTCATTACATTTAGTTTATTGGTATTCAACTTCTTCATCACTTTTGATGCAATGTTGTTTTTCCATTTATTTACATACTCTTTTAATTTTGAATGCTTCTTTATTATCATTGTCCTAACAGTCTCTAACATATTGATAATAGACCTTTTCTAGCTAAATAATCCCAAAGTTAAATGCCTCATTAATATTATTGTCCACAATTGGATTCAATGCTTTATAATGTGTAGCTCCAAGTTTCTTTGGAATATTTCAGTAAGTCCTCTACAAATTTTGGAGACAATTTATTCAATCTAATCAGCCTCTCGTTAAATTCTTATGGTAATGTTTTCTATGAACAATTCCAGAAAACTTGCTTAAGACCTTTGCCTTTCCATTTTGAAATTAAATTATGATATATATGCCTTGCACATATCGTATGTGTAGCAGAGGGCAGTATGTTATATCTAGCTATTATAAACCCCTAAAAAGATTAAAACAAACAAATCAAAACTTGATTAAAATAAAACAATAAGCAACGAAATACTTTTTCATATATGAGATCATTATAATACCAAAACCATCTCTTGTCTCTAAATCAATTGTCAATAGCTCAATAAACCAACTCTAATTTTTAGTATTCTTAACCTCTATGATTATCTATGCATTTCATATATGCCACAGTTTGTATCTTCATTACACTAAGTAGTTGTACTTGATATTTAGTCTTTAAGAAGCACACATCCATACAAATGATTAGTCTAAACTTTCCCACCCTTCCTCATTGCATAGAAAGATACATACATTCCTTTAAACATTAGTTTATTTCCCTCTTTTATCTTTTCGAGTTGTAGCTCAATCATGGAACTCATATTTTTATCCTTTAAGTTGGTGACGTGACCATTCAACTTTGCATATTCATAATGTTATTCCTTTGCCTTTATTTTTGATTCTTTCCTTCTATCATTTTTGCACTTGTTTCAATTAATAGACAAATTGACTTTCTCCTTACATTCTTCAACCAGCCTTTTATTAATGCCTAGTTTATCAAGGATCTTTTCCTTAAAATGCCTTATGATATATGTCAAGTCACTAGATGAGGCTTATTTGTTAGGTTGCACTTATGCTTTGGCTTATATATTTTAAGTTTCAGGCACATATCATTATTTCAAATAATGCACATAATTAAAATGGACAACCACAAGAGTAGCCGTTCCTTATCCTTTTAAGATTCAATTCTTTTCTAATCTCAAATCAAAGCCTATTACAGTTGTATATGTAACATCCTGTTTTCTCTATGTTAAGGGTTAAAACCCTAGAATACTAAATATGAGAGATATTATTGAGAAATTAGGAAATCTACTTCATGTTCATGCATAATATTAGCATACACATATGTGAATTTGAATTTTTATACACATTACAATGATTGTTCATGCACTCATTTGACTTATTTCGAAATATAAATGATTTTTAAATGATTATGATGTGAATAGTGAATATTTTGTCTTGAAAATTGATTTGGTGAGTATAATTATTGATTTAGAATTTTTGGTGAAAATTTGAAAAATTTTATAAAATTATGAGTATTTTTGGACTAGGAAAAATACCAAGTGATAAGATAATTAATTTATGGTAGCATAAATAAGTGTCAAATGGCAGTTAAAATGATTGGCAAATGGTATTAGGATTTGTTAAGAATGTGGCATTGAAAATTGGGTGACAATTGGATTAGGAACTGGGTGACAAATGGATTAGAGATTAAATGGTATTCAGTGAAGTGAATCACACGTTAGTACAATGATAATCAAACACACAAGAAAGGGGGTTGAATTGTGTAAACTTTTTCGTTAAACCCTTCTTTTGAACAAAACTTGTTCAGTTCAGATTTACTATAACT
>JANVCL010000007.1:19299321-19313728 GCA_026546855.1 Erythroxylum incrassatum | reverse complement strand
CCGCTTTTCATTTATCTGTTTCTTTGTTTGTCATCAAAATTATTTAACTCGTAAAGTCATTTTTGACTTAACATTCAGTACCATAATTAAAAGATGTTAATTTGATTCTTTATGTGGTAATTGTGATGACATGTTTCATGACACTCACTAAGCATTTAGTTACTATGTTATAAACCCACGATATTTTCATCTTACAAGACCATCTTCATTGTTTTTCAATTTATTACAAACTCTCGTCTTCTTCTTTTCTTTCTCCATTCATGACCTTGACAACCCTCACTCACAATGTGAGTTTTGTTAATATTCAACACTAGCCACTTCAAGATCTTTGCTATCTCTTCATCTTGTTACTAAAAACCTAACCTTTTCCTCCTTGAAGAGTTGATGATCATATAAGCTTAGAGGTTAGGGTTTCATGGTAATTTTTGAAGAAGATTTGAGTTAATCAAGTAACTATATTGTTCTTCATGATTGTTGAATAACAACTTTTATAATGATAGTTAGAGATAAAATGAAGGTGATAATGGAGTAGCATGTGTGCAGAAATTTGATGAATGTATGTATGTTGATGTTTTGCTTTTGTGTTTATGATCAACCATAGTTTATGATTTGTTTATGAATGATATTGAGCTGAAATGGAGGTGATAATGAATAGGAAATGAAGTATAAAAGATAATTTATGTACAAGATATATTAGAAGAAAATTGTAGGAGTTAAAAATTTGGAAAATTGAAAGAGAATGGCTGGAATATATTAACTATAGTGTTTCCACTGAACCTACTTATGTATTTTAGCCATATCTTGATCTGTAGAAACCAAATGGGATGATTTTAATTTTATATTAAACTAGAGACATATGATATATTTTTCATGAAGGAATTGAAATTTGAATTCTGTCTCTAAGAGTATCAAAATTTGGCTTAAAGTTGAGTATTGTGTGCTGTCACGGTGTGAGAACAATCTATAGTAGTTTGGGTATGACTTGCAGAATACTGAACCAAACTGTATGAACTTGATGTTGTTAGAAACTTAAGACATATAGGAAGTGTTTTTAGAAGAATGTATTGCCTAAATACCTCATTTTCTATGTCAAAATGGCCATGCAAAATTGACCCGAAAATATGTCTTGAGAAAAACCTGGAAAGGCCATCAATGTGAGTTATTCTTCTTTTGTGTGATGTTTGAAACAACAAATGGTAAGGTGCTTTCCTATGATGCATTTAGACATGAATGGGACTTGAAATGAACCTAGTTTGAGGTTTAATAAGTTTATAAACTGTTGGACAGGTTTAGGCTGATGAATGAGGATATAAATTTAAGAATAGATTGTTTTACCAAGTGTTTAGATATGAAATTTTGGAGATGTTATAAGAATAAAAGTGATCCTATGACGGATAATGTGATCCAAAGAAGGTGAATGATGTTTATTAAGTAAAGGTGAATGACAAATTGGATATTTTGTGATCTTTTAATGCTTGAATGATCTTAGTAAATGACTGAATGATGAACTTCGAATAATCTTGTACAAATGAAGTGTAAATCTAAGTTTAATTTAGACATATATGAGTTATGGAGTACGAATAATTATAAGATGTGAATTAAGGAAATATACCCGGGATTATAATTGAACATTCATTATCATTATATATATCACATATACATATGTATATGATTGAGTATGCATGAAAATGTGCAAATTAGTAATGTGTAAATGTGTATGTATTGCATGATGAAGAAGAAAAATTAGAGCAACATCATCCAGACATTGCTAGGATGTCGAGGCAATAGCTATTTGGAGCAGACGGTGAGTAATCTAGATGGTCTCATATTGATTTATTGTTTTGTTTAAATTCTGAATTAAATTATTATGTGATGTGAATGTGTTGATTCCGTATATTAAATATCCGAGGTGTTTGATGCATGAATAATATATTGGAAGTGCTCATTGTATGTGAATTTGAAAGAATATGTGATACTCAACTTCATTGTTGAATGTTGGACCAAGGTCCGATGGTGAATGTGAATGTGAATGTGAATGCAGGAAAAAAAATTGAGCACAAGTGAATGATTGAATACATAAGATGCATTTCACTACATGAATGCATGATAATATAAAGGCAGTTGTGACTGGAGTCGCCAGAGCTTAAAGCTCAAAATATGGTAAGAGTCTCTGGCTCACTATGTATAATAAGTACTGCTTCCACAACGAATAAGAGACATTTATTAATGAGCCCGATATTCACAATGGATAAGGGACAGTAAAAAAGGCAACCGGTTATAACAAATTAATAAATGAAAGTGAGTCTCAGGAACATTATATATACAATTTAATATGCATTTTATGAATGATTCAATTGAAATGTATGAACCGTTATGAATGTAAAAGGTGAATAAGTGAACCAAGTGTTATAGCTGCTTTTTGATAATTGGTGAAAGATGTGCATTATACGATGACATAAATTGTTTGTGACCTTGAAACATGAATTGTATGTGTTATGTGTTATGTGTTATGAGTGAGTTATCGATGATGGGTAGCTCACTAAGTTCACAAAACTCATTAAAATTGCAACGTTGACTTTGCAGATGCGAGAGAGTGGGCTTAGCTTCTAAGACAACTTAGAAGAAATCTAGTACCGATTTTGGATAGAAGAAATGACTTAAAGGTTGATCAACTGAGACTGAAGGATTTAGGTAGAATTTTGTATAATTCCTCATTCATGTAGCATGTAGCATATTTTGTAATAGAGTTGTAGATTCTGATAGTTCTTTACTATTGTATATAAGGATTAAGTATGCAATGTTACAATTTATATTCAGTTTTATGAAATGAAGATGAGGAATTGGGTTTGTAAATATTGTGATATTTATGTTTTAATGATGATGCCATGAGAAGTGAATGTAACTGCTTTAGGACACTGCTTCCACTGGGCATAGTTCAATTGTCTGAAGGACATACGGGCACAAATGTATGAAGGGAGTGGGGTGCTACAGTATAACTAACTACTACATTTTTAAAATACTTAACATTGTCAAATACCATATCCAAAACCCATTTCTTACTCCAACACATTAGGAACATATCTTTTTGCTTGATTAGGCCTTCTCAAAGCATCATTAAACTCTTTTACATTAGGATACTCCTCCTAGTTAACAAGCTTCTAAGATTTGATGAATCTATATACGTTTTATGATAAGCTTCAACATAAAAATCAAACTCTGGATCTATATCTTCCTCTTGAGAAGGGTTTTGTTTCTTAAGTTACAAATCATCTGTATTTAAATCTTCCTTATATTACATATAATTTGTATATGAATCTTCCTTATGTTGTTTATTATTGATATCATTCGTGTTGTTCATCATCCACATCTTCATCTACATCTCCATCTCCATCTCCATCTCCATCTCCATGTTCCTTACTAGTATTTCCCCCTCCATCTATATATTTAGATATACTGACATTTGCATATATGTTTTCATTGATTTTTGCATTTGCATATGCATTTGAATTTGCGTTGGCATCTAGCCCTACTTCTTTATCAGATGAATTTGCACTTGTATTTAGCATTGCATCCCCATTTGCATTACCATTTATATGCTCCACCCTATGCATAATATCCATATCATCAACATAATTACTCAAAGTGTTAATATTCATCTATCTATGCCAAGTTTCATGCCACTTTTACATTAGTAATGCATACATTGGATCATCCATATGCTCCAAGTAAATATCTATAATCTCACATACCTTTAACAACTTATTCAAATCTAGTGCACTTTGGATGGACTCCAATTTCCTTAAACCATTAACTAAGCTTATACCAGAACTTAAATACCAAGCACTTACTATATTCTTATAGCCCAATAATGCCCCAATTTCACAATCGTCTTTAAGGCTAACATAGTAAGTCCACATTATCAAATATTATTAGGGTTAAGACTGTTATATCGAACAATGCTTCCTTGTGTGAAATTCGCATCACCAAATAATCTAATGCTTACTTTCCCATTAACTATAATTATATAATGTAACAAATTTTATAAAGATTTGAAACATTCATGTAACAAAGTATGTAAAAGAGTATGCAACAGTATATATTGGTTCATAGTGAATAAGTATGCACTGAAAAAAATAAATGAACATATTTCAAATATGTACTAGAAAAATAAATGAACATATTTCAATTAAATAAAATGGCAATTACTCTTTATCAAGTCACTTAAATTACAATGCCTTAAAGACTATGTATGTATTGAAAAAGTAACATAGGCATATTGAACAAACATACAATCCATTCCCATCTTCACTTATCTCCATAAATAGACAATTTAGTGCAACAACACTAACCAAACTTTAGTTTGATTTTGAAATGTTGAAAAACATTTTGTTAATGATAATATAAAATATATTTGACATTTCATTAAGATATTAAACCAATAATTCAATTCAAACAAACAAAACCACTACCATTTAGACAAGGAAGAACCATAACCCTCTCTTTTCACCAAAATACCAGAGATAAACCAAAATTTTACTTTAAATAATCACAAACTTACTATTTTAATAAGGAGGGACAACATACCTATTCTTTCATTAGGTTACTAGACACTTTAGAATAAAAAATTGTTAATTTTAATATGAAATTAAAAAAATAAAATTCAAAAATTAGAAAATCTAAATGTTTAGACAAGGAGGTATTATAACCAACATGTTTATAGAAGGAGGGACCATAACCCTCTTCTATGGCTCTAACACAAACATAAACCAACAATGTTATTATGATTCTTAATAGCCTAATCATATGAAACACTCTTGTGCATCTTAATGTAGGTCGATTTCCAATGCATTAATGGATTTATGAATTTAGGTTTAACTTAGTAGGGTTTCATACATTTAGGCTTCATAACATTTGTTGTGTGAAGGGGGGTGAGGGGGGGATGAGGGGGGTTTCTTTAATATTAATAAGTTTTAGAATAACTAAAATGCCACCTTAAGGTCCACATTGACCTATAAGTGTGCCACATATGAGACTAAAATGAAAACTTAATGGATGTCAACCAAAAATTTATCGGAGTCAATGGTAATAGACTAATATGTTCAATTACAAAATGCTAAGGGTCTCTAGTGATCTATCTA
Organism: Erythroxylum incrassatum; assembly: GCA_026546855.1. NCBI lineage: Eukaryota > Viridiplantae > Streptophyta > Magnoliopsida > Malpighiales > Erythroxylaceae > Erythroxylum > Erythroxylum incrassatum. The sequence goes on along the minus strand of JANVCL010000007.1, from coordinate 19,308,590 downwards.
ATAAAAAAGGATTAATGTGCATTTTTAATAATGTAAGGGCCAAATTAAATCTTTTTGTAAAACCTTTGGGAGGAATTCACACCTTTCTCTTTTTTTTCTGCTCTTGTTTAAATGTTATCTATGACATTGTTTTAAGGTTTTAAGAGATAATTAATTAAATTGTGTCTAACTTTTGAGACTTTTTAGTTCAGTATCTAGCATTTTAAAATTTTAGATTTAGTGATCAACTTTACAAAACTTATATAACTCAAATTAGTCATAATGTATCTGGATATTTTCAATTATGATTTTCAGTTTGTTTGTTTCCTATGAGTTTGGTGAGTTATTAATCATGCTCCTTAATCTTTATCTTCAAGTCAATAATGGTAGAAAAATAGGTGTTTAGTTGAGTTTGTTAGCCTATGAAATTAAAACTTATTGTTATTTGTTATGTGATTTTCATTGTATTTTGTTAGTAAAACTACACTCCCCCTCTCGGTCTATTAGCTCTAAATTTACTTATTTTTATTATAACATTGATATTATAAGTATAGTTATGAACAACTTACCAAGTCTCAATTACTATCCTTATTGGGAAAAACTACAATTGATGGTTGTCTAAATGAAGGTGATTTTGACTAAGTTGGCTAGGTGTCATAGAAAATGGTATTGTTAATCTTGAAGACAATGTTGCTAACGTTGCCCACTACGTGAATAAGAAAAAAAAAAGACTTTGTATTTTATTCATCAAAGAGTGAATGATGAAATTTTTGATAAAATCATAGGAGTAACCACTATAAATTAAGCCTTGGATACCTTGATGGTGATGTACAAAGGTGTAAGGAAAGTTAAGAAGCTGCAACTCTAAACCTTAAGATACCAATATGACATTTTACAAATAGAGTCCTTCTAGAATGTTGCCAATTATTTAAGTCAATTTCTTTCTTTGATAAATCAAATGAAAATATATAAAGAAGATTATAAAGAGAAAGATAAAATGGAGAAAAATTGCAGTCACTAACCCCAAATTTAAGTATGCCATTATGACTATTAAAAAGCCCATGATCTATCTTTAATTACCATTAATATAATGTTCAACATTTACAAGACCATAAGCAACACATGAACAAGAAAAAATTGAAGAAACTAGTTAAATAAGCCTTTCAAAGTTTGGTCTCAATCAAAATTGACCACGTTTGTGAAACAACTTAAAGGCATGAAATTTTCTATAGTAGAGGACAAGATCATAATTATCATTACTATAATAATAAAAACTGTGGTGGTCATAACTATGGAAATAAAGGCAACATAATTGAATACAACAATCTTATTTGGGCTAACAAATACATCATAATCGCAATTGTAGTTGTGGTAAAGATAGGTATGACAAATCATATATTGAATGTTATTCATTTCATAAATGGTTGTTACTTTAGTTAATGTGGATATAAAAATAATGATCGGAGGGATCATTATGTACAAAAAGATGAAGATCAAAATAACACTATCTTGATGATTATGATGATTAATGAAATACCAAACTACTACACATGGTTTCTTGATATAGGGTCTACCAACCATATGTATGATAAAAAGGATCTCCTTATTTATCTTAATAAGTTTGCTTGCTCCAAACTTAAATTCATCTACAACAAAAAAATTAATAAGTTTGCAAAAAGGACAAAGTTTAATCAAACAAAAGAATGAAGATCACAATTATTTAAGATGTTTTACATATATCGAATATGAAGAGCAATATGTTTAGCATATGTATAAGATATATCTTCAAGACAATCACCTTTCAAGTTTTGATACAAAAGATAAATTCATTCTTAAGATCCTTAAAAAATCTTATCTTGTGGGTTAATATTTCCAATGAAATTTATATATGCTTATAGGTTATGAAAAATTGGTTAAGCTGCTAAAGTGTGAAGTTGTTTGCTAAAAGGAATATGATGCAATGTTTGTCGAATATAAACTACATAATAAATTATATGAAACTTACATTAATGGAAAACAAAGTAGATTTCCTTCTACAACTAGAAATAATTAACATGCAATCTAACTATTGGAGCTTATTTATTTTGATGTATGTGATCCAATGAATGTTGAGTTAAACAAAAATAATGTATTTTTTTTATCTTTATTAATGATTTTACCATACAAATCTAGGTCTATTTATCACTTAGTAAATAAGAAATTTTCAAGATTCGTGTGGGAAAACAAAGTGGCTATTGTATTAAAACATTGCATATAAATGGTAGGGGTGAATGTACCTCTATTAAATTTAAGAGGTATTGTGAAAAATATGGAGTATAACACCATATCACTCCTCTATAAACTTTATAGTATACCAAGGTTATTAAATAAAAAAGCATGACCATTTTTGACATGTCAAAGACTATGCTAAAGGACAAAAAATGCCTAATTCTTTCTAGGGAGAAGTTGTTTATTATTTTGATCATTTAAGGACACCATTACGAACATTTTTTTTACCTTTCAAGACTATAAGGTAACTTGTGATGTTGTTATTAGTAATGGTGGAAATGTCGTGCATTTTGCTATATTGGCAAATTATGAACCTATTATCTTTGTACAAGCTATTTAAGATACTAATTGGGTGAAAACCATGATGGAGGAAATAAGTCAATTGAAAATAACAACACATAAGAGCTTATTACCATTCCAAAAATAGGTTATTGATCTATTGATGTAAAATAGGTTTTCAAGACCAAAATGAAGGTAATTTTGTGTGAATCCATATAAGGATATACTTTAGAGAACCCATGAGTAAGTTTGAATCAAACCTAAAAAAACTAAAAAGATGTATAAAGATAATTGACTCGTTGATTATAAGAATTAAGAATCAAATTCTTAAAGTATTTAAATGCCACAATGTAAAAATTCTTTCATAAGTTTGAAGTTTAGTAAAGAACAAATGAAAGAAGCTATGGTGACTCTTAGTAGATAAATATCTTTAAAACTAACTAAAAATGAAAAGAAACATATTTTAAATACTAAACTAAAAATAAGGATTTTCAATACTTAATAAAATTATTTAGGTGGTTAATAATTAGTCTACATACCTTGTCCACGGTCGCAACTTCATCCGTTAATAATTAGTCTACATACCTTGTCATGAATATGAAGTTTATTATGGAATATATTTTTCCGATCTGACTCTAGCTCATCTTCTTTGATTTTAAGACTTAATGCCTTCTCAGTAACAAACATCTCACACTTAATAACATACTTAAAACCCTAATCCCTAGATTTTTTAGGTGGTTATATAGCTTCCTTTTCCTTTGAGTCACTTGCTTCTCCCACTTCTCCATCATCCCTTATGATTATAATTCCTCTCCTAGTCCTAAGCTTATCCCCTTCATCCTTAAAAGCTAAATCAATGTTATTAGCACTAAGTTCATTATTATTATCTTTAATAACTTTTCTTAGAGGTATTGGATTGCGTATAGTAGGCCTTCTCTTGTTAGGAACTCAATGATGTTGTACCCTTTACAATTTTACAAGTTGATAGGATCTCCTCAGTAATATGATGTTGATCTTAAGGTTTATGTTCATATCTCAAACTGTTGTGGCATAGCTTATATAACTTGTGAGTTATTTTTCTTCCCTTTTGGTGTTATAACTCCTTTAGTATATATGTATGAAAGTTGTAAGAAAAGTTACTAAAAAACTTATTTTCACACCCCCTCATATGTTTACTATCAAAGATAACAGACTACTCGTGTTTCACTCCCTCACAAGTTCTTTAATAAATAAACAAACTCATCCAAGAATTTAACCTTGTAAAGTAAAAAAAAAAGAATTATTGATTAAGAAGTAAAATAATTTAAGGAGTAAGCAAGCATACGTAAACTAAATAAAACAACAAAGGCTAACAAGAATTCCACATTGCATTTAGCACCGATTATTTTTAGGTAATTGTTCCTTCACACCTTCTTTTTTTTTCATGAACAATTGAATAATATAATATCAATGGCACCAAATGGAGGATTTGAATAAAGAAGAAACTTTAACACAAAAATTAGAGAAATACAACGTCAAATAAGAATAAGATAAATTTTATTTTTTGATTAAAATTTTAAAAGCAAGAATATGATATAATAGAATGAAAATTAATAAAAATGATAATGATTTTTGATAATAATATAATTTGAATGATACAAAAAAAGATAAAAAGGATAATATATAACAATAAAGATGAAAAGGAAAATCACACCTGATGTAGGACCAAGGTCTATACTAACTGATGTGAACCCACTTAGGAACTCACAAATAAGTTTGAATCAAACTTAAACATATGTAGAAAGAGAATTGACACATTGATTATAATGATCTAGAGCCAAATTCATAAAATATTTGGATGCCACAAAGAGAGAATTCTTTGAAAGGTTTAAAGTTTAATAAATAAAAAGTGAAATAATCTCTAAAGACTCCCAATAAACAAATATCTTCAAAACAAACTAAAATTAAAAAGAAACATAATTTAAATATTAAAATAAAAATTAGGATTTTTAATACTTAATAAAATTGGGTTTTCAATGGGCAGATCTAGGCCATGATATTTATGCCTATTTCTAATGACTGTGGAGCCTACTATATCTCACTACAAGAATAAAAAACAATCTGTGACGTTTTATTGATAAAACATCGCGGAAATGTCACAAAAAGTTCGAATTCTCTATGACGTTTTATGAAAATGTCATAGATTTGTAACACTTTTTGAAACATTTTTTTAATTAAAACGTCGCTGAAGCCTTCAGCAACAAAACGAAAGATTTGTGGTAACATGACACGACGTCGTAAGATGAGGAGGAGAGACCTTATATAGTAAATTAGTAATCCTTTGCCTCTAAACTCCTTTCACCCAAATCAAAACCCTCTCTACTTCGTTTAAGAGCTTCGGAAAATATATTTAGAAACATATTTATGGAAACAATAATGGGTGAGGACGTCGACACCAGCGATGAGGCCAAGCACATCTAGAAGCTTTACAAGTTCGACGAGCGTCTCAATGAGTCCAAGGACAAGTCTCAAGTAGCTTTCTCTCTACTACTTCTTCTTTTTCTTTTCTTTTTCCCTTTGATTCTAGTTCTGATTTATGTTGGGTTTGAGAAGAATTTGAAAGATTACCAGGGCATCATAGACGCAGCAAAAACGAGTATAAAGGGAAAGCAATTGGCGACTCAGCTGATTCCCAGGTTCTTCAAGCTCTTCCCCAACCTCTCCACCGAAGCTATCGACGCCCATCTCGATTTGATCGAGGATGAGGAGCTTGGGGTATGTCTTCTTCTTTCACTCGCTTCTTCTTCATCCCTTTTTCTTTTCATTTACATGAAAGACAATTGCCCATTCGTTACCCATTCGCTTACTTAGGGCCCGTTTGGTTGAGCTTTTATCAGTATAACTTTTGTTAGTAAAACTTTTCTGAGAAGAGCTTTTTTTAAAAACCAGTTGACTATTTGGCTGTCAATTAAGAAACAGATTTTTAAAAAGAACTTCATACAGTAGACTGTTTGGTAACATAAAAATAAAAAGCACTTTTATTAATTTTAACTATATTTTATTTTATAATAAAATTATTTATGTTAAATAATAGTTTGATTAGTAAGATCACATCCTAGTCCATTTTTCTTACCTACTAAATTTGTCCAAAGCTGTCAATATTTTTTTAATCCATCCCATTTATTCTTAAATTGTTTGTAATCATAGTTCTTCTTAATTTCTTTGTTGAACAACGCAAACGTTACTGTGAGTTGTCTAACCTATGAAAAATAACGTCGAACTAAACGCAGACTTGTTAATAGGAGAAAAAATAACAAGAACTAACCTGTGAGTTGATCCGCGTGTAACTTGAGAGAAGATGAGTTCTGCGTGTTTGTAAACAGAACAAAACCTCATAAACATAAGAGTCGTTTTAACTTTTGATATATACTGAAGTGACGGAAAAATATTTACTTGGAAAAAGCTAAAATTTGGGGCTTTTGAAAAAGCTCTAAATTTGAGCTTTTGAAAAAGTTGTATTTTAGTTTTTTAAAAAGCTATTTTTACTTCAAAAGTATTTTTGAAGTTTATAGCCAAATATTCATCTTTTCCTTAAAATAGCTTTTACGATAGAAAAAATATTTTTGAAGTCTCCAAAAGTTGAACCAAACAGACACTTAGTCCTTTGATTTTTGACTTATATTGGGTTCTTCCAATTAAAGTGTATTATTCTCTTATATAAATTTAGACTTGTATTGTATTTATTATCAAGAAAACAAAATAAGAAAATTCTTCTCTTCAAATTTCTCTTTTGTCCATATATATATATATATGCATAATATATATGTATGTATGTATCTAAATTCCAAAAAAAAAAAGAGACTGATAATAAAGTTTTGTTTATAATTTAGTAAAATATTTTAATTCAATACGAATAAATGGCATTTCCCCACTTAAATTTACGCTTAAAAATTTTTCTCCCACCAAAATATGCAGGTAAATATTTACTTTCACCAGTCAATTGGTCATTCATTTTGACTCCGCTTCATACCTTTAAAAACATTTCCCAACAAATGACCCTCGGCGCTCCTAAAATGGATCTATATTTAAATTTTGCATAAACCTTAGAATTTGTAAACAAAATTCATCGTTAGCTACCGTAAGAAAATTATGTGTAATCTACGCTTTTTTTCTTTTCTTTTTTTTTCCCCCTCGAAACCGTCAATGTATGGGAGTAAAATACATCATAATATTAAATTGGTTTGGAAAGAACATAAAGATGCAATTACATGGCAGGAACATCAAGCACGATCTTGTTATTTATTGCACAAAATATATGAGCCCATGATATAAAATGTTTCTGCAATTAAAACTATATTAATCCTGTTTATGTTATTCGACCGAGGTTGACCTCAAAGGATGAAAGGCCAAAATAATTTAAAACGATATTATTTTAGTTCACAAATTTAAAATTTTAAAGACTAAATTAATATTAATTTTATTATAAATCAAATAGGTTCAAACTAAATTCAATGTAAACCCATTTATAATTTAAATCGAATTTAAACTAAAACTTACCTCGATTTTAATTTAGTGACCATCACTTCATAGTTAAGTTATAAATAAATAAAAATATTATTTCAATAAAATAAAATTTTTTATTTAATAATAATAACCACCCCTTAATTATTAACTAATCAATCACTCTAGTACTTTAGCCAGGAGTGATCGGGGTCGGCACATAGCTTCCAATGGAACGACCATAGGCATGGTAATTCCTACACCCTCAGTTATGTCAAGCTTCTCGTCAGTGACTCTTTTCCAGTCATAGCACTGAATCATCGACCCCAACGCCAATCCCAAAACACGGTTGGCCAAACTTATTCCAGGACACGATCTTCTGCCCAACCCAAAAGGTATGAGTTTGTGAGCTAATGACCCTCTCTCAGTTTCGAATCTTTCAGGTATGAAAGTGTCAGGATCTTCCCAAAGTGTTGGGTCCCTTTGTAGAGCAAATGCATTAGCTAGTAATATTGTGCCTTTAGGCACGTCATACCCTCCAATGACACAGTCCTCTGATGCCATGTGTGGATCAAGAAGGGGAGCTGCTGGATACATCCGGAGGGTCTCGGTGATGATGTTCTGAAGATATTTAAGTTTGGGAAGATCAGGTTCATCCACTAACCGGTCTTGTCCAACTTCTCTGTCGAGTTCATCTCTGGCCTCCTTCAATTTGTCAGGATTGTTTAGCAGGTTAGCCATTGCCCATTCTAACGTCACAGAAGTTGTGTCAGATCCAGCCAACAAAATAACCTACAAAATAGCCAATGAACAAGAAGACTACATCTTTTAGCACTTTACAAAAATAAATGAATGAATAATGAGTAATGCTACAAACACTCTTACTTTTAACATCACTTCAACTTACAATCTTAAGAAAATAAACGCAATTACTTTATACTGAAAAGGCCCTTACATTTGTCATAATGATATTGTTACTAACAACCCTAACAATTTGAACAGGATTGATAGTTCATAGTGAAACATTTACCATGTATCGTCTATGAAATGACAAACTAAATAAAATTCGTCTTAAAATGACATATACTAACCAATATGAAACCTTTGATTACTACATCATTGTAGTAGTCAGGTTGCGATTGCTGAAGACAAAGGAGATTATAAGCTACAGTCTTGAGGCTGTCTGAACTCATCTTGCTTCTGGTTTCGTCAACCAAGCCTTGCAAGAAAGCGTCGGTTTTCTTGGCAAGTTGTATCACCCTCCTCTTGAAACGACCACCGTCAATCAAATTCCAAAGAGGGAAGAAATCTGCACGATTTGATGTCCCGTACAAAGAAGCCAACTCCTTCATCAACCTGGCGCACTGTTTTGCTTCTTCTTCATTTGTCACATCTTTACCAAAGTACCTTTTACCTGTTACCGTTCGCATCATGATATTGAAGGTAAGCTCCTCAAACATTGATTTCATCACCACCTTGGAGAAATCGTGAAGAGACTGAGAGGAACGTGATATGTTGGCTATTAGCCGCTTGACTTCGTCCTTCCTGATGCTTACAAGCATGTTCAGGCGGTGGTTTGCGAACACCTCAGTGGTGGCAATGCGACGTAGGTTGCGCCAATGCTCGCCGTATGGTGCTTGTGTCATGGTGCTTTGGTTGTAGCTTACGTGCTTCGCCATGAGAACTTCTGGTCGGTTGGCGAGAACGATGTCGTTCTTGTTGAAGCATTCTTCGACGGCCGATGACGAAGATACGATGACAACGAGTCTTCTGCCGAATCGTAGAGAAAAGATTGGACCGTAAATTTGAGCAAGGCCCTGGAGAGTACGATGCATTGGTGGTTTTTGGAGATGAAGGTGACCGAGAAATGGATACCCAGGCGGGCTTGGTGGGAGGTTTCTCCGGTGGTTTTTTGATCGGTAAAAGTTAAGGGCGACAAAGAGGAAGATAAGAGAGAGGAGGGCGTACAAGACTGTGTCCACCATTTTTTCGCTGTGACTCAGCTCGATTTGGGCAGCGAGTTATGTACAGAAGACGCCAATTGTTATATAAAGATATAAACAATATTTTAAAAATCGGACCGAATATTGAACCGGTTGAAGAAAAGGTTTAAGGTTTAGAGGTTCAACCGGTAATGAACCGCTATCAAATCGGAATATAATAAATAAGATAAAAATTTTATAAGACTAAATAAAAATAAAATATTTTATTGAAATGAAAAATACACCAATGTTTATTATTATATAATGAACTAAAAATAAATA
>JANVCL010000007.1:19251599-19278644 GCA_026546855.1 Erythroxylum incrassatum | reverse complement strand
CAGGCAGAAGGGGCACGTGTGTGAGCTTGTGCCTGTGTAGGTGTAGGTGCAGGTGCAAGGGTCTGATCTTGGGGTTGTGTACATGGCTCATTAGCTGCACTTCAAATTAGCTGACGATACCGCGACTGCAGTTGTGTAGGTACTAAGGTACTTGGTGCAGCCTTATTCTTCTTCTTGTTGGGTAGACCAGGTCCCATGTTGGACGTCTGCATTCACATCGACATTAGTGCATAAATCCTATGTCATTCACATCGACATCACTGTAAGCAAATTAAACATGTTATTCATTAAAATCTCTATTCATTAAACTCTATTCATTAAAATCTCTATTCATTTTCTCATTATAGAAAAGAAATGCAATGGTACCATATCAGAGTTGTAGTTAGTGACACAACTCTGTCTTGCTTCATTCATCAACCATCAGAAATTGTCATATATATATTAAAGCAGAAATTGTTATATATATATCATTCCATTGTATGTAGGTAGCAATATATATGCATGCTTAGAGAACACAACATGTGTAAAGAATAATGACAACACAAGATCAGTAAAGCAGAAAGCTGATAAATCTTCTGAGGATGACAAGTTAGATAAAGAAGCTGGTCGTAAAGAACCAAAAGAGGACACAACCAGCAAGGTTACACTTTCAGGGCTGTTGAATTTTATTGATGGTTTATGGTCTGCTTGTGGAGGTGAGAGAATTATAGTATTTACTACAAATTATTTGGAGAAGCTTGATCCTGCTTTGATCAGAAGGGGAAGGATGGACAAGCATATCGGATTATCTTACTGTAGTTTTGAGGCATTTAAAGTTCTGGCTAAGAATTACTTGGAACTGGAACAACATGCTATGTTTGAGACAATTCAAGGATTAATGGAGGAGACCAAGATCACACCTGCAGATGTTGCAGAGAACCTTATGCCCAAGTCCCCATTGGACGGTGTTGAAAAATGTCTTTCAAATTTGATTCGAGCACTCGAGGAAACGAAAGAAGCAGCAGCTGCCAAGGAGAGGGAATTAGCAGCAGATAAAGAGAAAGCTGGTAAAGAATCATCTAGGAAACAAGCAGAGAAGGAAGGGGTTGATGGTGAAACAGCAGAGAATATTTTCGAAAAAGAAGCTGCGCAGGAAAATGGAAACATTGAAAAACACACACAAAAGGAAGAGGCGGATGGTCAGACATGTGAGGATTCCGTCGGAAAAGATGAGCTGCGGCAAGAAAATGGAAAACGGTGTGATGTGGTTCCCCTGAAGGGCAAATAATTACTTCGGTTATCCAAACGACTTTTGTGGTCCAGATCACTCCGTTAATAAGGCAGCAATCCTTTGTTATCTTTTTGTCGCCCACTACTCCATATAAGATTAAAGCCAATCAAATACCAAATGAAACACTCCTGCTTCCAATTTGATATTGATAATGTAGAATAATGTATCGAATGAAAAATGAAACCTCAGTAATGTGTTGGGAAGGGTTGATTATTAAAAATTCAGCCGAACTGATCAATTTTTCAAGAACCAACCACCAAAACTGTCAGGGCATGGATAATTGTCAAAGATAATACAGGGCTTGCACATCTAAAAGCCCAAGTTTCAGTTACAATATCAGTTAAAGGTTATTGTACATTAGTTGGATAAAATAAAGAACCACCAACATATTCTCATTTACCCATTTTAGGTTTTTCTATGAACGTAGACATACTAAAAAATGACTACCTAATCTACAGGACTCTCAGCACCAGGTCGTTCCCTGCTGCAAATCCAAGATGAATCGCATCCAGGTTGCTTTAACTTACACCACGGAAGAACTCCGACCATAATTGCAAAATTTGTAACTTTCTAATATCATACACTATTAAGCTTCCTGAGCGGAGACTCAAAAATCATCTCTATCATCATCATTTATGGTTGCGTTTGGACCATCATCAAAACCAGAACCTGGGGCAACTTCATTAAGATCAAGTAATCGTCTTTTTCTCACCCCTTCACCTTCATATTCACCTTCGCCTTGATCTTGATCTACATCCGGGCTATTGGATTTTTCAAGTGGCTGAATTTGCTCCTTTTCTGCTGCCTCTGTAAAACCATCAGCAGGCAGATTGATTTTCATATCTTGGTCATCGTCGATGCCATCAGAATCTTGACTTTCAGTTGAATATTCCGTATCTTCACTTGCATCTGAGCATCTTTCATCTGATGCATTTGATTTTTCGGGCTTCATAAACTCAGCTTCTGATTCAGAGAGTTCATAATGCCGGTAATTAATCTGGTTCCTAGTGGCCCTTTTACTGCGTCTTAGACCTGATTGGATCTCATCAACAGATCGTAATTTAAATTCCCTCCGAGTACGACCTGGCAATTTCTTGATTTTTTGTGGCCCATCACTCTCCTCACTGATACTTAAGGAATCCTCCTCTTCTTCCTCCTCATCTTCACCATTTTCTTCATCCCACTGGTATTCCTCATCCCCTTCTGAGCTACTAGACAGCTTCCTTTGTTTACGTTTCCTCGTATATTCCTCATCATATACAGCCTCTCCAACTATGTCATCATCACTGTAAAAATCTGCATCATTATCTGAAACTGCTTCAACATACTCTTTTGCTGAGTATCGTTGCAGCCTCTGTCTTCGCCTGTTACTGCAAACCATTGCAGATAATGAGATGATGGAGCTTAGGGGCAATACAAGAAGCTGGAAATCAAAGATTGTTCTTACCTTCTGTCCAATGGATCAAGCATATGGTCCTCACCAAGATCATTGTATTCAGGTGAATCGGGAGATGTCATGCTAAAAGTGCCATGTGGGGAAGTATGTGAAGGACCACTCCACCTACCATTTGTGATCGCTTCTGGTCTGGCAACTCCATCTCTTCTTTGAATAGGCTCTGGTGATGGTGGTTTTCGCCTGGAGACAAATTCCAGAAACAGAATTATTAATTTTAGATTGTACGGCTGTATGTAGTATACACAAATTCCTATGAGAAGCTATGCAAAAACTACATGAGAATGTGTCATAAACTTCATACTTGGTTACTTTGATAGCCTCACTGATTGACCGATCATAATCATCTGCAAAATAATTAGAGATGAATCAGACCTCAAAACACATGGTGTCAGAACTGTCACTACTTACTACTAATATGTTAGCTTTTAGTATGAGGGAAATGGAAGCAGTAGATTAATCCCTGCCAAGGGCAATAAACTAGCATATAACCATTTAGTCTTTTTTTTTGGGTTTAATAGTTTTTTTAGTACTCTTACCAAAAGTGTAAGTAACAGGTTTCCTGTCACGAAGGGAGCGACCTGCTGCTAGCCCATCCATGTTCAGGAAGTTATCAAGAAGCAGAGCCTGCCTGTGTTGTTTTTTCAACAACTTCTCTTTCCTCTGAGGAAAAACAGAAGCAGGGAACTAAATAATTGACCAAGGAAAGCAAAAAGAATGGAAAGCAGATGAAATTAGGAACAGCAACATGAGAAAAAAGACACACGTGATTCTTTCCCAAGTATTGATATGATTAAATATATAAGTTCTCACACAAGCAATTATGAATTACCTTATGAACCTTCTCAATCTCTGGGAGCATGTCATTCTTCAGCTTCTTTCCTAACGAAGCCTCTGTTCTGTTTCTACTCTCAAAAAGCTTCTCCTGCAGCAAAATTGACAAGGTAAATTGAGGAAAATTCCAAATAAAACGAAACCAGTTGCAATTTGCAAGTCCAAGATATCTTGGTACAATAGAGAGCAAGGACCAGTTTCTTTGCACCACCAGAAAGGCAGACAAAAAGTCCTTTCAACAGGAGCACAGTTTCCAAAATGAATGATTAGTTCTCTACACTGTGCACAAATGGCTACACAACTGGAAGGAATGAATTTGCTGCAACATGGTTATACTCTATGAAAAGAATTCCAAAGATCATATAAAAACCTCTGGAAGCATGCCATACTGCTTTAACATTAACATAGAATAATGAATTCTTAATTGGGAGCATTACCCATTAGTCTTGAGGTGGAACTTTTCAATTTCTGCTAGTCGTTGCTTGAAAGAGAAAACAATATCTTTCTATCCAAAGTTCTATTTACATCTTTTTATCAGAAATCCAGTTAAGAAACAGGACTAGCCAATAAGATGGAGAAATCGTACCAAGAAAATTCTATGATTACTGCTCAAAAAAGGGATTATGTCGCATCCAGATATTACAATTGCGATCTCAAAAGAAACAAAAATGTTCCATATTGGAACACGAGATCGTTAAGCAGCCAGATCTAATAACTTCTGTGTGCATGCACTAAAACATACAAGCATGTTGAAATTAGATCTCCAAATTTGAACATAAGCGAACAGTCCATACAAGGTAATAAATACTCACTGGAATCCTACAGGCAATCCTTGTATGGAAAACACAAATATGAGTGTTGGATAAGTGAACTGGACTACACATAAGTAAAAACCATGAATGACATATTAACCATATACAGTTAATAACGTGCAAAAACGGACTGGTCTACTAAACGACTTACTGAAACATCTTGAAATTCTTCCAAATTTGTTGCCACTGTTTCCCAACGGTATGTTGTACTAGGAAGGACCTGGGAACCTTTTGTCTTTGCTTTCTTCACCTCAACTTTTCGTATTTCACGATATAGTCGATGACCAATCATTGGATCGTCTTCATACCTACAACAGTAACAGAAGCATAAATAAAAAATCTATACCGTAGCATAGAATTGCATCAAATAGAAATTGTTGTTCTAGACAGCAATAAATCTTTAAAAATTATCTTCCAAGATAACAGAAACACGTATCAATTTATAAATCAGATTTACAGTACCAGTAGTTAATTCCTTGGGAATCACCCCCAACACGTTCTTTACGAAACATCGAGAGTTGAATGCCATGTTTAAGGGAGTTATCCATATAATTCTTGATATCTTCTTGCTGCAAAAGATTGATCAGATTCAATGACTTAGACCTAACAATAAAAAGAAGCTATTAAAAAATTGTTGCAATTGATCAAGTTTGGAAAACTAGGATCTACAAGAAACAGCTGTTCTTGATGGCCATTTTAGTGAGATTAGAAATACATTCTTGAGTTGCTCCAGAACTCAAAAAGAGATGGGATTGCACATGATATTTGTTATATGGATTTATTTGCACACATTAGAAAAAGCTCTGGTCTACTTGCAATTAGTAGAGAACAGGAAAGAATATTACTAAAAGAATAAGCAACCAAATCAGAATGACAAAGACATTTAACTCTGAAAGAATAGGCATAACCAAAGCTTTTTAAATGTGAAGAATACAGCGCCAGTTTATGGCAAATAATCCAGTAAAACCCTGGGAAACATTGCAGTACACATCCAAAGACACCCAGTTTCTTTATTTTACAGTAAAAGCTTAGTGGAAAGGATGACTACCAGAACACATCAAAACATATGCCCAGTGCATCTCATGACAACCGTCAATGACAATCTAAAACAAGATTACACAGCCCTAAACAAAAACTCTTGCTGACAGGGTAAGAATAAACCTCTTTTCAACCATTAGAGAAAACCTAACCTCCCCCTATACAGCCCTAGTTCAGAGAAAGATGACTCCATAATCTGGACAAGGCACCAGTCAAAGTCCTTTACTAACCAAACTTGCCTGGAAATGTTCTTAGGCCCTAAAATAGTCACGTGGCACAAAAAGGTTTGGGTTCCTAACAATTTTCCTAAGGCTTCCTTCATCCTGTGGTTGGCCATTAGATAGAGACGGAATACCAAGGATAGACTCAAATTCACATTCTCAGGCTCATCAACCTGCTCCTTGTGCACTTCAGACAACGGAACCATTAACCACTTATTGTTCTGCTGTCAATATGCTTCTGCACCTTGGTGTAAATTCCAAGTATTGTGGAATGTACAATGATAAACAGGACTGGGCACAAATCATTGACTGGGCTAGATGCAAAACCTTTGGCGACAAAGGAGACAAAACGAATTTTAGGATTGGCTTCAGCTGCATTGTCTATGCACTATGAAGAGAAAGAAATATAAGATTATTTCAAAATGTGCACCAAGATATTCTTTTGTGCTCATACTTTCTCTTGGATCAGACAGATCATTATGGCCAAAGGAGTTGCAAACATAAGCACAACAGCAGCACAGAGATGGAACCTACAGCCTGTCCATGGATAACTACCCTCTGAGGGTGCCTGTTATCACTAACATGCTAAGGAAGCAGTCTCTCCTGCACTTCAACCTGCTCAGACTGCTTCCCATCAGCAGCTATTGTTTCTTGTTATGGCTGCATTTTGGCTAATTGGATATCTGCACCATTTTGGGTGTAACTTTGAGCATATGGAACATGCTTGGCTCTAGCCTTGGTCCCCTTTCAAGGGTTTATTTAGTAATTCATTTCAATTCCCCCCCCCCCCCCCCCCAAAAAAAAATCTTCTCAAGTATTTGTTGCAAACTCCTAGAAAGGGCAAACTTTTGCACGATCACAACATTGCCAATGGTTGTTCCCAAATGGTGGCAATAAAGGGATCAATGTTTTCAAGCTTTGGTAACTACAAAAACAAGAATACAAAAATTGAAGCATATTGTTTAATTTTCAGGTGCAAACAAAATAATTCATTAACAAGAATATTGAGATACTATGTTGTGCACCAAGCATTAAGTCAAAAAAAATCTCAAAACTAGCACATTCACCAAGTGTGACCATATGACTGAAGCTTCTGGATCTAAGAATAAAGAAAGCAACAAAACAGAAGTTTGATGCAGTAAAGAAAGTTAATTACTAAACATGAGAAGATGTCTTGGGTGGCCTCAAATTTTTGTCAAAAGGTTCAGTTACTTACTGACAATTTGGTTCTTATACCACTGATCAAATGACATTTATCATCTTTTTAGTAAGAATCAAATGATCCATTTGGCAACACGTGTTATACAAGGTAATCGTATGATTTAAGGCCAACTAGGTGGACAAAGGACAACATACAACAGGCTACGGGCAATAATTTCAAGCTATAGTGGTACCTCAGTTCGGATGTCGCATAGAGCTTTCAAGATCACCACACGAACTGCAGGATCAAGGGTCTTATATGCTTCTATCTCTAGTCTAAGACATAGACACCATAAGAAGTTAGAAACACAAAAACAATCACATACTGGAGTACCACAACAATGTCAAGAGCGCTCACCCATGAGAAGCAATTATTGGAAGTTCCCCATCTGCAACCTGCAACCAAGTACCAAACACGACTTAGCATAAGCATAATTAGAAAATTGAGCAAGGTAAGGTTCAAATTTTCGTAGGGTCAATAGAAAAAAAATGGATAACAATGAAAACAAGTGCGACAATTGAGTTACCCAATACCACCAGTCTCTTAATTTTCTGCACAAAACTGTAATCCAGGTATCTCGTGTAAGGGCCATTCGTGTAATTGGTGGAATTGCCTGCAGTGAACATAGACCAAACAGCAATGAAAAAAAGCATTTGCAATAGCAAAATAGAATTTATTCTGGCCTTTTAATATGTTGTACAACATATCAAGATTGTCAAGCCCATGTAAATGCTGAATTGGAAAATACATATTTCAAGGTTGGGGCTTTTGGGGAATAGAGCTGGTATACTACAAGGTGAGATGGATACAAACCAAAGTCACAGTTATATTGATATTCCACATTGACTACAAGCAAGAGTGTAATAAGGCTTATGAGGCTTGGACAATTCTCCTCCCCTTAAGGTGTCTTTTGGGGTGAATTTAGGTCAGTTTTATCATAATATTAGAGTTACTCCTACTTTGATGGGCTACTTGTAAATATCAAGTCTTGTAAACTTTAGGCATCTGATGTCTATTAGGGGTTGTGATAGCTATTCTTATATCATACATACTGACTAGGAGCAACAGCCTAATAAGCTTCTAAACTTGACAACAATCAGTAGTATGTAGCATTGTTGTTGGCATAGCATTGGCTAATCCACGAAATTTATCATCACATGATTACTCAAGACAATATCCTGGTTGCTAATATTGATTAAAAGAATAAACATGGTTGAATTAGCAAAAAAGATGTAATAATTTTAAGTAAATGATAGTATTTTTTCCAATTTTTGAAACAAAACCTGTTCTAAGGAGGCTTTTTCAATAATGTCAAACACATGAAGGTTATTTTTTGTGTATATACATACATAGTACATACATATATGATCAAATTTTTGTGAAGGATGGTGAGGCAAAGAATCATTCTTTTTGAGGAACCTATCTTGTTTGTTGTGATGGCATGCTATTCACTCATATTATGTTTTTATCCACTGTCATTCAGTGGACATGTTTTGGTTTAAATTATTGGAAAAAGAAAAAGTGGGTATGCCTCTCTGTAATGTAGAACGTCAACTGTATAGCTATGTAACCACTCAAATTTAATTAAGAAGTTTAACTCCCTAAACCAATATGGAGAACATTTTTAGGAAGGATCAAGCAAGCTGCAAGCCAAATTTGCAAAATAATTGTAGCTGCTTTACAAACAAAGGATGAAAAAGTTAAGTGCATTTACTGGTGTAAATCTAACTCTAAAAATCACCCTTTATGACAAAGCTTCCTTTTTGACCATTACTTTAACCTTTTTACTGAAGCACTCAAAACCATTCAAATGCACAGATATTCTGAGTGCACGTTACAAAATAACTGTAGAAGAGCAAAAAGAGTAGAAATAAGCAATGGAAATGATGCCCCAGACCCACATAAGGATTGCAGAAACCAAGCAGTGGAATGAGTGCTGTTTATCCCCCATAAAACAGCAGATTTCATGGTCAATAAAACATACCAACATCTTGCATCGAAACTACAAAACTACCAACACCAAAAGAATTTGTCTTCCAGAATGATAGTATTATGTGTCTCTTATTTGCATTTTTTCGATAAAAATAAAAGGACGTCTCAAATCTATCACTTAATATGTTAATTCACTTAGCGCTATTAAACCCCAAAAAAGTTTTGTTCAACTTAAAACTTCAGCATTTACTTGTTTGATGTCTATGCAGTAAAAGCTAATAGTTTACTACTAAATGTCTAAGCAAGATCGACATGTCATTTTCTGCATCCTTGATGGCACATTTCAGTGACCACTTCACATCCAACAGTAAAAAAATCTCCATCCTATAATGTCCTTTACAGGGGTCTGGCACTAAAATATAGTATCTGCGAAAAGGTCTGACAATCAGTAGCTAATGCATCCGACTGGCAAAAGGTAAACCAGGTTCATATTAGCATACCACTAACTCATAAATAAAATGAGCAGAATTAATCTATACTTCAATCCCCCTGTTAGCTATGGAACAAACAAAGATTATGAGTAGTGATTTCCGAAGATTATCAGCCTCTTTACATCTTCCTCAACATCTTTTTGAACTTAAAAAGCTTTCTGGTAAAGCTTTCCACAATAAACTCTAACAAAAACTAAAGAGACATGCAAATCCACATCCAACATTTAGTTTCTGCTCTTAACAAATCCATAATCCAAATTTCAACCAACCATCAACTAATTCACTTCCTTTGCACCAAAAAGTTAAAACTTCACACACGAATCACATCAAAGAATCAAATGCCTTCTCCATTACGGTACACTAAGCTTCCCAAAAGAACACATTACGAGAATGAGAGAGAACTATCCTATTTGAAAACCATGTAATTACAGTTCAACAAAGTGGACAGTAAAGCAAGGCACCAACCTTTAGTAAAGGCATGTGTATATCACCCAAAGTATCATTAGGTGTAAGTAAAGAAGTTTCAAACTCCTCGGCGGAGAACTCAACCTGTATATTCAACAAAGGCCTAAAAACCTACACCAAGAGGGGGAAAAAAACAATTAATCAGTTGAAATCTTAAGCCCTAAAACCCCAACAAAAACAAAAAACATACAATATTTTGCAGCTTTCAATCAAACAAAAAACGCTCACATGCAAGAAATTGAGTATTGAAGCCAACTCCCACATGGAGCGAAGGTTCCACCTCGGCAACTGAGCCGGCTCCGGTAGCCCAACCAGCTGCGTAATGATCTTGCCACTGCTACCGCATTGCTCCTTTTGTGGCGACGATTCGTCGTTTCGCTGCTGCCGTTGTCGCTGCTCCTTCCGTTTCTGCTTCCTTCCGTTAGCTGCCTGCTGCTGCGCCGCGTAAAGTCTCGCCGAAGTTCGGATTGTACACGCGCGTGACAGCCGATTGGTCCTATTCGCCGGCGCCGGAGCTTCGCCGGCCTGTTGAGCGCTGTCAGCGGCGTCGTTTGGGGCAGGGGTAGCATCTTTGTCGCCGTCAACGACGTCGTTTTGGGGGATCGGAGAAGAAGAAGATCCCTCTAGGGTCATGATTAGGGAGATCGGAGAGGGTCCTACGGCAGTTAATATGGGACCAAACGCAGAGGATCACAGAGTTAGAAGAAATCAATTAGAAATTAAAAAAAAAACTGTTTTTGGAATTTGGAGTGAGACAGAGAAGAAGTTGTTAAAAAAGAGAGAAACGGGAGGAGCTGAAGCAAGCGGTTAGGGGTCCAATTCCAATTCCAATTCCAGCCGTGATTAATTTCTCATATAATTAGAATATGAGTCTTGTGTTCTTAATGTACGAATTTGAAAATAGTATGTACCAAAACCAAAAGGAGTTGCGAGAGAAAGGCAGACAGGGTTAGATTTTAGATGCAGAAGTTGGATTTTATATTTTTATTACTTTTAACCCCGGCGTTCTCGGGTCGGGGCTCAAGTTTGATATTCAATTCTTTTTTATAATAATAAAGTATATTATAATTAATTAATCACATATTTTAAAATAATTTTAGTAGATTAGAATCACGTAAAAATCATCGACACACACTCACAAGTGCTGTGGTGGAGTGACTGGGGCTCTTCCTCTCTTAACTAAGATCTTAGGTTTCGAGTCTTGGGAATGAAACCATATTTGTAAGAAAGAACTTTACCATCTATATGGTCCAACCCGACTCAAATCCAGATTAGTCAATTATCCGTGTAACGTCAAATACCGGATGGTTTCACCAAAAAAAAAAGATCATCGACACACCCAAATTGAAATTTCACAATTAAACAAAATCTGGAAAGATTTGATAGATTTAAGAATCTCTTGCGTATTTCCGGGCGCTTGAATTATGTGAACTCTTTAGAACTCTTGCAATTGCAAAGTGAGGAGTGTATTTTGGATTAGGTATCAAAATACATGTGATATGCTTCTTTTTTTTTCATTATTATCCTATCGCATCTTTATATGGGTTTATTAAAAATAATTTCTTTATTATGTACGAATAACGCTACGTACTATCAGACCTCTTAAATTCTCGCTTCACTGCAAAATTTTTTGAGATGCAAAATTTTGGGGTATGAAGATGACGACCATGATTAAAACTTGAAGTTAGAACATTTAACAAGGAACATCAGAATTTGGAAAACAAGTAAACAGGTGAGTTATAGCAATGACATGCCCATTCCAAGCTTGAATCGACGGTACGGGCCTTCCATAATCTACGTCAGACGCAGTACGGTGTGGAAAAACAATATTGAATCCTCACATGTTATTTATTTTGATGGGAAATAAAAGCAGGAAAAGGGCAGAAGAGAACAAAACAAGCCTCACGTCAGGGCTGCATAAATGGCTTCCAAGCGATGCACGGGTGGTTGGACTGGGGGTCGAAACGGCTGTGACATTTTCTTTGGAGCAAGTGTAATTGCATCGACTTGGACGGACAACTCTATAAACGCCATCATTCCCAAGAATGAATACATCTTTGCGGTTGTCCTCTCCAAACGAGAATATGTAACCCAAAGCTGCCAGATCAACCCCATTTCCTGGAACGGTGGTGCAGTTGAGAGGTGAGTCCTTTGCGCAACCGAAGGAAATTCTGCTGCTGGTGAAGTTACCAATGTTCTCCGGGGTTTCTATCGCTGCCCATATAGCACCAGCATATAGATCTCCATACAAGTACCTGCAAAATATATTACTGGCTAGTAAGGTTCATGATAGATGATGAAGTAGGCTGTAACTATATTCCATAACCAATATGCATGAAATTCACATACCTTCCATACATGCATGGATCGGTCATGGATCGATAAACATAGCCCCCTGTTATTGCTGCTGATTTTTCCTTGTTATTTACTTCAGAATGGTTGTAACCCATGATCGGGAAGATTGTGTTTATGGAATTCACAGATGTATTTCCTCCAGGAGATGATACAGGAGTAAAAGCATAAGGTCCCTCGTAAGAACGCCAGCCGTAGTTTCCACCCTTGGTGATGAGATCCACCTCCTCATATAAGTCCTGAACAATGACAATATAAACTGGTTCAAAAAAATTCCAAGGTCTTTTGAATGTGAATTGTTATGCCATCTGCCTAGATTGTTGCTATAGAAGTCTCCCTTAAATGAACAATCTGCTCAGAAATGGAGAGAGTTCTCCACTATGCTGGTTTTCCGGAAAGATGACACTCTCATACCCTTTGGAACTTTGACTTCTCAAAAACAGGTGTCCAACTATGGAACCAGCAATGACGTAACCTGTCTAGCAGTAACTATGGCTTACTATGATACAGTTCGTCCTTAAGATCAAGGGCAATTATATAATATTAGATGCTCAAGATGTGAGAAAAAGTTATAGGTCCAACCTCACCAACATCTGCACAGAAAAAGTAGGATGGCCTTTCTGCATCAAAACTACAGCGCCAAGGATTTTTCAAACCCAGAGCCCATATCTCTGGTTGCAAGCTGCTATCTTCACTAAATGGATTATCTTTGGGGATAGAATAATTTCCCCATAGACCAAGTTTATCAATTTCTTCAGCATCTGCAAATGCATTGAAACAAACAAGTAGAATCATTAGAATTTGAGCAAGGAAATGCAGCTGAACGGAAAGAAGAGCCTGCCAGTACGCAATTCCCGAATGGTTTTTTTTTCAAGGAGAAATATATGCAGGCAATGTTATATTTAAGTAGAAAGATGACAAAGGATAAGTGATATGAAACGCAATAGACTGTTTTCAACAAAGCACAAGAAACTGTTCAAAGAAACTAACGGTGTGCTATTACCCACCTGGTATGTTATCAACATCTAGCCGCATAATCTTTCCAAGTAACGATTTCTTGTTTTGTGCAAAGTTATAAGGATCTCCATCACCACCCCCATCTCCCATCATGAAATATAAATACCCATCACTAGGGCCAAATAGAATTTGTCCTGCATGATTAGATGTAAATGGAAGGCCCATAGTGAATATCCTCCTCACTTCCAATGGCTTGGCAGTTGTTGCCTGCAAAAACATCAAACTTCAGGGAATATGCTTCAACTCGATAACGGTGAAGTCTTGTACTGACAGATATGCACGTACCAAAGAGGCTGTAGTTGCTGAGCCATTAACAGTGTACTCTGCAACAACAGCTTGATATTGACATGGTTGTGCTCCACTGTCAGGAGGCAACTTCGAAGGATCACAGTTTACTTCTGAATTACAAGAACATCTTCCAGAACAGCCAGGCCATTTAGCCTTATCACAATTAAATGATGCAAAGAATCTGCCATTTTGAGCGAACTCAGGATGAAATGCCATACCCATCATTCCAAATGCAGTATCTAGATAAACTTCATCCGTTAGATCAATGAATGGATTGGCCTCATCAATCTCTAGTGCTCTTCCTGAGTCTTGTTCAGGTATCGTCACCAACCATATCTTACCTGGTTGGTTAGAAAAAAATGCACGGTTGGATCCATCAGGATGAGCAATCATATCGAGATAAGTCCCGTGGCCAATTTTCTCAAGGCACAATCCACGTGGGGGAGTTGGCGTTTCAGTTCTATTTAGTCTAACTGGTTCACCCTCAAAACATACAGATCCGTCGATAGAAGCTCCACCAAATGCATCACAGAAATCAGTTTTTGACTGCCAGAGATCCGTCAGTTTGGAGGTATTGGATTTAAGGGGTAGTCCAGCTTGACCTTGTAATGATGGGGCGAAGGGAGAGTTCAAAACAGATGCATTTACACATGAATCCCACACCCTTGAGCAGAAGTTGTTTGCTGCTTGACTAGACTGTGATGAGTTGGTCGAAACAGTGGAATTGCAGAGAACAGGAACTGACCTGGGGGCAGATTTTATTGTAAACAATTCTGCTGAAAATGGATCGCATCTCTGTGTAAGTCAGAACCATAAAAATCAGAACAGAGTGGGACTTGGTCCCGCACTTATAATTGAAATATGTGCTAGAATAGCTCCTGATCAAACTAGGAAGTCAAGACAAACCTAACATCAGAACATACGAAGGGATATACAATTGTAACTGATTACAAACTTTTGGAAGCAAGTTAACTTCTCTCAACTACCAATTCACACACGTTTATGGTAATGCCATTAAACACTCAAATTATGCTGAAATCTAAAAGCTCAACTTGATGCTGGAAAATTAGCCATATAGAGTGCAGAATTCAAAGTCTTACTGAGCACAGGATTGATTTCAGAAGAGCAGCACAATCAGGACTAGAGATATTCATAGCTTGGAATTGCCTCTGCAACTGCAAGTCTTCTGTCGAATTACAGCACGTACTCCCATTGTAAGGACAAAAATTCAGAGTGGTATTCAAGTTTGAGGGTGCCCCTGTATCAATAAATACCAGAAAGAACATCCTTTGTCATGTTGTGAAATTCCTACTTAATCTGTTAGCAGAACACAAGGAAAGACGATAAAGGTAACATAAGGCAAAACCTACTTGAATCAGTACATAATGGAAGAGTAGATGAAAGATCAAGGAGTAACAGCACATTGAAGAACGAGAAGACGAAGACATGAAGTGCTTTCATGGCAGCAGTCAGGTGGACAAAGCTGTCCTCTACAAAGAGCCCCTTTTTTATCTACTACAAGATCATGTGTGGAAGCAAAGGTATGGTTTGACCAGAGAAGAGAAAGCAATTACTAGTACTTTTGAACTCGAATGGGTTTTCAACATTCTCCGTCAACAACCTGCTCTTATCTTTCAGTATCAGGCCACCTGTGGCCCACTGTATGCTCTCTCCTTACACCAAAATCTCCAAACAGCCAGCTTTCATAAAGCAAATCTTCTCTATGATCTCGTTTTCTATTTTCTTCTGTGTTTAAATGCCAATCCTTATTGTATTCCAACATTATTTCTCGCCCTCACAAGCCTTTGACTTTTGTCGTTTTCTGGTGGATTAAATAAAGCCTGCAACTTTCAAACAAAGATTGAAGCTTTAATGGGTAGGTTTACAAGTTGACTCTTCACGAATACTTAAATCAAGTTAATGGGTAGTTGAGAAAGAACCCACTCGTTTTTCCCCCATAATATCAAGTTGAAGCTTATCTCTGACCGGTTCAATCAACACAGCCAAGTTGGCTCAGTGCTTAAAAAACACATCACAAAGACAAACCAGGAAAGCATGGACATAGTACTCACAATCCAATTGTTCACGCATGAAAAACAACCGGCCTGGCTTGAGTTCATAATGCAAAGAATATGTTTTTAGAAAAGACATAAAACGGATGACATCAAAATTGGAAGGAAACAGACAAAGCTATGATGAGCGAAATGAGAGACACGAACCTAAAAAATGAGAGCTTCTAGATCTAAGACAGAAAAATAAGTCAAACACGTGCACGTCTTCAATGTTGGCCAACATTATCCACTATAAAATTATGGAATAATTAACGTGCCAAGGTCTACGGCATTAGTTTAGGCGAGAAAGTACTAAAGTAGCTGTAACTGTTCTAGATAATGGAGACAGAAAAGAGACACAAATGAGCTTACCAACTGGTTAGATTATTTACTCATTGAATCGGGTTTCGGAGTATGATGATGAAAACAAGATGCCAAATCATAACTAGTCAAATTCAAAAGCCATGTTTCAGAAGAAATCTACATATGAAGCCAACTACAGTACAAGAAGGAAAGAGCCTTTGTAGTGGACTTTTGAACGATATTTATTTGTTTTATTACATCAAAGTCTTAAATATGACAATTACATTTTGGGTTGTAGTAATCTTTTTTACCCTCCTATTTGGGTCAATTCGAAGTGACTCTATAATAAATTAGCTTTACTTATACATATTGGGATCCGTAAACTTTAGTTTCTTGACTTTTATTACATTACAAGTTTATATAATACGGTTACTTTTAATATAACGACTATTATTGCTGTTGTTATTATAATTTATACCGCAATTACTCAAATTTTAGTACTTCCAATTATAATACTAGCCGATATTTGATCAGTACTTCAAAGACCGACCGGTAACCTGCAAAATTGCCGGTACCAATGAGGCCCCAATGTGAAGCGGCCAAAAGAATGGTCACCATATCAAAATTTTTTAAAATTTATGAAAAAATACTCTTGAAATCATTGATACGCACAATGAAAAATGAATTTAGAAATATTTCTAAAAATTCCAGGGAGCAAAATTCGGTGGGTTGCCCCAAGCAAAATATATCAATTGCCTGCTCCATAAAAATTGTCCCCAGTACACCTGCCTATGAGGTTTAAAATTTGACCACCAACGACGTAACAGTAAGTGCCTAAGCACAACTGAAGATGGAATCAAAGCCAGTGGGAATACTAAATATTAATGCAAATTGATCCACCCTACCAGCCTGTACACATTGCTCCACTCGTCATTTTGCAAGCCACTTTTGTGCCACTTTTAGCAGTTAAATGCTTGGATCAATTAACTGTCCAGCGCTCCAAGTGCTTTCATGTCCTCCAAAAAGGCCGTATACGAGTCGTCAATGCTCTGAGTCTTTGGAGCTGATGATGAGTTGGTCGTTTCTGGCTTAATTACTATGGGAGCTGCTGCCCTGGTGGCTGCTGTTGAAGTTGATGAGAGTGTTGGCTTTGGTTTTACTTTAGGAGCAGCTGTCTCTCTCCTCACTCGAACTGAGGCAGGAACCTGAATATGCACCAAATAATTAAAATTTAGGGGAGAAATTATTGCTTGAGCTTTCTGGGTAAAAGAGAGATTATTCCAATAGCTATTGAACAACAAAGGAGGGAGAATCACTGTTCAGTTGTGGATTAAACTCTCCGCAAATATCGAACCCTAAAAGACATGATGGTTTCTCCAAAAAACTACACTAGTATGGTGATGATCAAATGGAAACTAAACCTAGGCTGCAAATATTATAGCTTGAGATTTCTGGGTAAAAGAGAGAAATTATTCCAATAGCCATTGAACAACAAAGGAGGGAGAATCACTGTTCAGTTGTGGATTAAACTCTCCACAAATATCGAACCCTAATGAACATGATGGTTTCTCCAAAAAACTAAACTAGTCTGGGGATGATCAAATGGAAACTAAACCTAGGCTGCAAATATGGTTCAGATTGTTGCTTATGCTTAGGGGCAAAGCAATCTAATCAAGATTTGTCAAAGCTTATTTGACAATGAAGCAGCAAAGGTTCATGACATGAAAGAATAATGGAACAATAATTTCTCCGTGTGATCTTAGATTTATGACAACTCAGTGTTGTTCCAAAAAAAGGAACAGAAAAAACAAGAAAAAGAAGTGATCCTAACTTACCATTGCTGTAAGTTCAGGAGTGTGCTGTGCTAATGGCCTTTTGACAACCGTAGATGCAGCAGACTTGACATAAGATGGCTTCTGAGGAACAAGTGGCCTTGTAGGATCTTCTGGTAACATTGGCGGAGGACCTGGTGGCAGTGGTGGTCTCATCATTGGGGGAGGTCCAGGTAGAGGACCATATGGTGGTCTAGGAATTAAAGGCACCATTACACCAGGTGGGCCAGGAAGACCAGAAGCAGGTAATGGTGACCGCATATTTGGTGGAGGTGGGGGTGGGGGGAAATGTGAAATTCCAGGGGGTAACGCATCAGGCTGCCGAGGTGGCATCAATGTTGGTCCAGGCATTGGAGCCTGTTGCCTTGGAGGAGGTGGAGGTGGTGGAGGAGAAACCATTGATGTGTTGTCCTTTGACGCTGATGGAGTATCATCATCATCTGCTGCATCTTCAGATTGACTAGCAGCTGACTGTGGAGGCATTCCAGGAAGAGAAGAAGGTGGTGGAAGCACAGAAGGTACCTAATGAAGGCACACAAAAGATTGATCCCTTCTTACAAATTGATTGCAATCACTAGAAAGGTACCAGAAATAGTTTTTTATGGCAAAAATTAAAAAAAAAACCCAATAAAAAGACCTTGGGAGGGGGCACATGGAGAATCACAAAATGGTTTCATTTGGATTAGGTAAATCCACTAGAAAACTTTTCAGCTTTGTCACTTGTATGTGGCCAAACATCTAGCAGGTTTCCACTGTAACCATTTAAAGAATATCTTTTACAGTCATAGACAGATAAATTTGTGCAATTTTCTGAGGATGTATATATCTATAGTGCTAGGCAGCTAAAGTCACTTTAAAAGTTTTCTTCAACGAACAATATTTGCACAAGGTAGCTAGACAGCAGAGTAAATCCGTGAGGCCTGTTTGCAGCATTTCCTATATACATTACCTAATGCTATATTTTCCCACGATTACTAAATAATGCTGATTTGAATCAGAAGATATTAGGAAGGTGAAAAATGGACAACTTACTTGAACTGTCTCCTTGGTAGATGATTCATCAGTTAATGTAGCTACACTTTTCTCCCCAGTAGTTTCAATGGTGCCTGGTGGAGGAGGCTGAGCAGATGGAGGAAGTGGGATTTGATTTAAAATTTGATCTTTTGGTGGGGGCCCAGGAGGAGGTGGAGGGGGCGGAGGCAGTGGCATACCCAAGCTAGGTGCAGCAAGATTTGGCGGCATAGGAGGTGGATGAGGTAAAGGCAAGGAACCAATTATGGCGGAGCTATCGGCAGTACCACTGCCCTCAGGCAAGGGAGGTGGTGGCGGTGGCAGAGGTACTGCCAAAGTTGCATCCTCTGAATCTGTCATGGAGGATGAAGCAGCTGCACTTGATGAAGTAGCAGATAAGGGAATCCGAGGTCCTAAATGTCAAGACAGAGTGAGTGAGAGAGGGAAGACAAGTGAATGAGAATTATAAATTGAAAAATCATGAGAGAATGAAAGAGAGGAAGAGGAAAGTGGGGCACTGAAGAAGAGAATAGACCTATGGATGATTTGTACATTGGAGGCTTTCCAGGTGGTGGAGCTCCAGTAGGATTCAATGTTGGGTGATAATAGACTGAGTCCTAAAGCATAAGAAATGATCAGTATGAAGTGAAGCGAATTAAAAGAAACAACAGAAATGTGAGTTAAATATTAAGAAAAAGATGGTCATATTCTTTTGGTGTCAATGAGATATACTTCAGGCTTTGGATGCTTGACTCTTTCTTCTTCTTCTGCAGAGGTCCTTCTTCGAGAAGGAGGGCCCAAATGACTGCATCAGAAGGCAAGGTACAGTTTCCCAATCAAGAAACGCTACATCTAAATATTCCATGAACAGAAAACGAAATGCCTCATAAAATTTACCTGAACATGACAGGGGCCTCACCTTTCTCCTTCATTTTATCTTCATATTCCTGTTCAATGGGAAAGAAAATTCTAAACCACTGAAAAAAGATGAGCTACCAACTAATGACGGGAAAGAAAATTATCATGCTACAGCATCCATAAGATCCATCATCCAGGTATTACACATTGGCTAAGAAGGAATTCTAAAAGTTATGATAAAGGGCAGGTACAGTAGCCTATGATAAAGGACAGGTACAGTAGCCCGGGGTCATGATGAAAATTGAGCGTCTTGCAAATGAATGCATAGGTAGAGCAGTGAAGAACTATAGCAGATCCTAAACTGTTGTAATTTTGATCCCAACGGCAGTAAAAAAAAACCCAATAAAAAAGGGAGAAGCAGAGCATACAGTGCTCCAGCCATTACCTTTCTTTTTTTCATAATAAGGTTAAGTGTATCCTCAAGTTGTCTCTTCTTGTGTTTTCTTGCTTTGTCTAAAGCACCGTCTGCCTCTGAAACAACAATATGGGAAAGATAAGCTTTGACTGGAAATGCAAACAAACCAAACTTCAATTTCAGTCCAAAAAGGAAAAGTCAGAAGGATATAATAGGAACGAGTTGATATACAGCCATTAGAAAAGATGAAATAAATAGCAAAGCAAAGTAATGAAGCATCTGAAGAACAACTCACGGTTAAATTCAAGAAACATCTCTTTCAGCTTAAATTTCAAGTTATGACGATCATTTAACTCAAAGCTAAAAAGTCTTACAGTTTTATGCATGCAGGCCCCTAGTAGCTCTTCCACTATAACTAGCAGGTTATAAATTACCCAAGTGAACATCTTAATCATGTAATCTAGACAAAATGAGAAACATTACAATAAATCACTCCTTACTCATCATTTCCAGCTTTTCAATCTGCTCCTTCAGCACCTCAGGGTCCTTCTTCAATATACCAACCTCTCTCACTTTTTTCCTTTCTTTCTTGTTCTGCAAAATGAAACACAAAATGTTGAAGATCTCAATCCAAATGCTTTAAACATAAAAGTTATCACTAGTTCAGTGACTCTTCAGTCATAAATATCAAGCAAAATGATGAACAGAATAAGAATGAAATAGTTTAGTAGTTTTATTTTGTCATCTAAACACAATTATGCCCCAATTCTCTTACCACAGAGGAACACTCAGTTGTGTAAAATAATCACGTAATAGCAAGAAGCATGCTGATCCGCAGAGAAGAAGTTGGCACATGAAAAGAAAACCAAAATAGATGCAATGTCTAGCATGAAATCAACTCAGAGATCACCAGAAATAAAAGCACAAAAAGTTCATTATGTAATCAAATGCAAGATGGTACAACTAAATGGAAATTAAACAATGTAGATAATGTTCCCTTCCAAAATCTTGATCAACAAACTAAAGTAAACTAAACTAGCAAAAAAGAGTACAGCTGAATACTGACTAAATTTAATATACACCTTCAGCGGTATATTATAAGAAATTTGGAAAATCTAAGAAGGAGCGGAACTATTCTTGGTATTATTCTTAACCCGAGAGGAAAAGAAGAAAGACAAAAGCATAAAAATTCCATATATCCTTCTGGTTATCTGAATTGTCAACAAGTACACTAGGATATCTAAATTACATCCAAACCGAAAAACTTGCCAACCAACGAAGTCGTAATGAAAGCATAAAGAATAAACTCAAGAACATTATGTAAAATAGGAAACAAAAGAAACAGCTAGCCCAAGAATCAAAATATCCGAAATTAAATGAAGCGTGAACATAACTGAAGCCAATTTCACTAAGAACCCCAAAGCCAATTTCTGAACTCAATTTTCCCGTGGTTCTATTCCCCCACAATTATCTAACCAAATCCCGAAAAGAGCTTCAACCCATAACAACCACTTCAAATCAATCATAAAGAACAAGAACCTAACGTATTTGAAGAGGTAATGAGGAAAATCTACCCGTTTTAGTTCCTTCTTACGGAGCTCCTTCCGGTATGCATCCGTAGGGTTCATGACTTTGCCTCCTTTGGTGGTCTTCATCTTCCAAAATGCCTCTCTTTCTCTCAATTGGGAGTTTCGTTAATCTCTTTGCCGCCGATTTTGGATTACAATTAGTTCGATTTTTGAGGTGTTGCGAATTGGGGAAAATCTGAAATTGAGGCCCAAACCCTTCTGCTCCTGCCCTAGGTTCGGTCGATAATAAAAACAGGAAATCGAAGGTTTATAGCTTGAACGTGCTGAAGTTTGGGTGTTTTTATGGCTTCGGAAGTAATTATCATTTTATTTAAATAATAAAATATCTCATCCATAATATTAGACCTTTCCGGATTTTGGTCAGGCATCTCCAACCAACGCATCAAAACAAAACACGGTGATAAATTCACTCTAAGGAACACACTAAGATTGGACACCATTTTGGTAAAGTAAATAGTAATATATTAATATATTAATGACATATTACTATTTATGCACTAAAAATTGTAAAATGACATCGTTAACTATTTTCTTATTTACATATTTTTTATGACCTTTTCATAATTTAATTTATTTATATAATTTACTAAGTAATTAAATTTAAAATGCATGTTACTTTATACAAAATATATTATTACAAAGATCTCATTGAGACATTTAAAATGACATTAATATTAAATATAATATTAAAAAAATTTAATATTTAATTATAATTCTTATTTATAAGTGTCATAAATTCATTAATAAATTTATACAAGATTAGAGCAAAACGTCAACCCCTGAAATTAATATTAATAGAGACGATACAATTATATTTCAATAATTTCTTGCTAAACGTAAGCGAATTAAAAATAAAGAAATTCATTATAAACTTTGTAATGTACTAATTGAACATTTGTGAAAACAATATGATAATTTAGAGGATTAGAAATTAAATGTGTAATAATTGAATTATAAACTTTAAAGTCTTTTTATACAAAATTAATTGACTTGTAAACTTTAAATGTTCCAAGATATTAATTAAAAATAACATAATCTTACTTTATTGGGAATTCATAAAAACAAAATATTACAATTTTAGTAAGAATAGTTTATATAGTGACTAAATTTTATTTGTATAAACAATAACTTAAATAAATACTTTAAAATATTATTAATTATTTAAAAAATACAAATGATAGTATGTTTTTTAAGGTAAACATTCCGAGCCATTATGAATTATTCTCTTAAAGTGAATTATATCGAATTCCTCTTTGGATGTAATTGTTTTTGTTTAATCCATATTAAAATTGTACGACAATAATATTATTAAAAAAAGTCAAATAAGAGATGACGAACATATTTAACCCATACATTCACTTATACTAAAGAAAAGAAAGCAATAATGCATCGTAATAATCTTTGTTTATCCGAACAAATCTTATAAATATTGCATCAGTATTAGTACCAAATCTAGTTTTACCATGGAATTGTATCGGTGTTAATCAATTGTAGGTACAGGATACTTTTTAAATTATAAAATATTTTATGATTTTTTTAAATTCAAAATAGCTCATCAATATATTATATATTATATAATTTATAATTTTACATCAACTATGTTTCTAAAAATAATAACAATAAAATTTTGAAATAACAATAATCTTTAGTTTTATTAATATTACTTTTCATATATAAATAATCACAATTAATATAAAAAGATTATTTAATTATCATAAAAATAAATAAAGAATAATAAAAAGTACTTAAAATGTTATAATTTTATCATATAATAAATAATAATTACTTTAAAACATCAAATAAAAATAATAATAAAATCTCGTGACTCTCTAAGTATTATAATAAGAGTTGACGCCAAAGAAACAACTAACTATAAGTGAAACCTAAAACAAAAAATTTATAATTACATTTATATTTCATATATAAAATTTAACATATGCATTAAATCCAAGTAAAATTAAAAGAAGAGAAGCAATGAAAAATATAGGATTTCATTCAATCGAATATCTGCATAAATTGCAGACCTTAATTCTCGTTTGGTACAAAATCCTCATCATTTATATGAGCTTATTATCAGTATCATGCAAATTCAATGCACCAAATGATATGTCAATACTTTCTCATCTAAGAGTATCTTTTAAATCACTCCCATCTATCAAGCTCAATTCCTCAAAAACTCATTTCGTTAAAAGATCAATATAGTTGAAGTAAATTGGATCTATAGAACTACTTGTTCTAATAAGAGTCCTAGTAAACAAATAAAATTAAATTATTTGAAAATTATATTTAGTTTAATAATAATAACAATATACCTTTCTTGAAACTTTAAATTGTATCAAACAGAGATTAACTCCTTCAATATTTTGTGTTCTACTCTATGTCTTTTTCTTAAAATTAATGAATTCAAATATGCTCAAATTCTTTTTACACTCTGTTGCACTCACACATTGATTCATAATTCAACTACAATCCATTGCAATATTTCTTGAACATCACTTCCCAATTGGTCCCATCAAGCAACTGCAAGACAAAAAAAGTAACATTATAAATAAAACAAACTGATGATTAATTTTTAGCATATAACAAAAATGAAAAAATATATACCTGGATTAAGCTTGTCTCTTTGACGAATAGCAATAGGTATCCTAAAATCACTAGAAGCATCCTTATAAACCTTTATTTACGAGTTTAAGAGATCTTGTATCATCTCAAGACAACAATTGTTGTAATAGTTAGTAGTATTCCCCTATCAACTTCAGCTTTCTTTGTAAAACTTAATTTGAAATAGACATTAGGATTAAAAAAATACTCTAGTTGTAAACAATGTAAAGTAAAGTTGTCTTTACTATCTCTCATTAATGATTATAAGAGAAGATGTATATAAAAAAGGCCTATTTTTTAAATTGGCCTCGATTACTTCCTTCGCTCTCTCCATGGCATTATAAAAATAACCAATTATTGTATTCTTAACACTTTCAACAAGAAGAAGTACTTTCATCAAAAACCCACAAACTCAAATGATAAATTGACATTAGGATCAAAATTTACGATCTTCAAGTATAATTCTGGAAACCTCCAATCCATCTTTAGATTTAGCATTTGAGATATAGTTCACTTATAAACATAAAATTTTCTCAAAATCTCAATCAATAATTTATTTGAGAATGATAAATTAATGGCAAAAGGGTCAGATTGAATCTTAATGTTTCATCATAATTCAATTTAAAACCCAAGTGTTTTGACATGTTAAAAAAGAACCTCGACATTATATAAATGTTAAATTTGAACCTCAACTGATCTATTAATCCTTTGTTACAAAAAGTATATGTGACACTTTTTTTGTGTTCCTTGTTAAATCTGTATATTACACAGAAATTAAAGTCTAAAAAATAAAAAATATTTCTTCTCTCTCTTATCCTCTATCTCTCTCTCTCCCTTTTTTTCTCTACACCCCTAATAGTTAACCATTTTTACCTTCTTTCAAGATCTAGTAACTAGTCAAAACTGATGGGAATAAATAACATTGAACTTATTCAAACTAACTCCTGCTACCAATTGATCAAAGAAAAATAGAACTTGAAAAAAACACAACTGTATAAATTGACATAATGTGGAGGAGTGTGTAACCTAGATTCATAGAAGTTTTCTTTCTATAAGATTAGGGCTTTAAACACCACTAAGTAGATTTGATGAGTTGAACCAATGCGATGCAATTCAAGCCAATTGCTTACCTTATTAATCAAAATCCAACTCTAAAACAAAACAAGTTTTCATCTTCCTAATAATCTAAAATAACTCTTCTCTTCAATAAATTTCAAAGGAGTTCAAAAGATAACTAAGCAAACAACACAACAATCAATAAAAAACCAAAGAATTACTAAAAAGGAGGTGCTTGTAGTATATGTGTGTATAAGATTTTGTTATGCCATAGTAATAACATTCAGAATGAAGAATTTTCTTATAATTATCATAAACAACCCTCTTCATAGAGTACCCAATTTGAAAAAAGAATCAAATTAAACCCTGATATTTTCACCAAAATTTAATTTTAACCCAAATGTTTTGACACGTTTAAAAAGAACTTTGTTGTTTTTATAAATGTTAAATTTCAATTTAACTTATTTGTTAATAATCTATTACAAAAAATATATGTGACACTTTTTATAGGCTCCTTATTAAATTTGTATATCACATGGCAGATAAATTCTAAAAATGAAAAAAAAACTCTTGATTTCTTTTATCTCCTTTCCTTTCCTCTCTTTATCTCTCTCTCCACCCCTTATAGTTAACCATTTGTACTGAACAAAACAACGAACACATTCTTACAAATTTAGAGGTAATTGTCGGTGCCTTATCCACTTCTCTGTATCTCTTTGGCGAATCCACCATTTATCTAGTATAGCACTTGATGTATAAACAATTAGGTCTTTTAGTCAATTTGAACTGCCAAAGCACTTATGTTAGAAAGCATCACATAATGACCTAGATTTTTTGGTTCAATAATAATAAGATGCTAGTCAACTTTAACTCCAAGATCAAAATTCTTATGTATTTTGCAAGCCCCAAGCATAGTAGTGTAGATAGCCGATATGTATAGAGTGATTAAGAAATTGGGTAGGCAAAAGGGTCAAATTGAATCCTAACTTTTTCACCATAATTTAATTTAAACTTAAGCATTTTTACACGTTCAAAGAGAATCTTAACATTTTATGAACGTTAAATTTGAACCTCAAATTAACTTATCTATTAATCCTCCACTATAAAATGTGGCATGTTTGTCCCTTTTTAAATCTATTACGTGGCAATTAAAGTCTAAAAAATGAAAAAAAAGCTCTTTATTTCTTCTCTCTAATGTCCCCTCTCTCTTTCTTCCTTTCTTTCTTTACACCCCTTATAATTAACCATTTGAACGTTCTTCCAAAATCTAGTAACCAGTCAAAACTGATAACAATAAAGAACGTTAAACTTATTCAAACTAATACTTGCTACCAAATGATTAATAGAGTAGAAAAACAAAAATTGAAAGAAAAGATATTGAATAAATTGACATAAAATGGAGGTGTGTGTTGTAACATCCCGCCCCCTATTTCGGGTTAGAACCCAAAAATTTGGTACATGTGAACTATGAGGCTTGGTTTAAATGCAATTAGAGTTTCAGTTGAAATGATTGAAGCTAAAGGAAATGACTTTGGAAAATTTGGGAGTGTGTTTGATGATTAATGAGGGTTGGAAACTTGGAAAATCTTTGAAGAATGTTGGTTTGGCATGTGTCCGTTAAACGGACACGAGAGTCCGTTTAACGGACTGGTTCGAAGGCTCATGTCCGTCAAACGGACATGCAGGTCCGTTTAACGGACCGTCTCGGGAGAAATTGGAGCGTTTGATAGTTTCATGTCCGTTTAACGGACAGGAATGTCGGTTTAACAGACACTCTCGGGTGAGTTTGGGATTGCTTAGCCAGTCTGTGTCCGTTTAACGGACATGTGTGTTCGTTTAAGGGACATGCTTGGGGCCACTTTATAAATTGCAATTTTGATCGGTTTAAATTTGGTACATATGGCCTTAAGTGAGTGTTTGATAAAAATGCATCATATGTGAATATCCATTGATGA
>JANVCL010000007.1:19209096-19221252 GCA_026546855.1 Erythroxylum incrassatum | reverse complement strand
GAGGATCAAGATGAGAGGTATCTTTTAAGCATATATCCAAGTAAGGAACTCGGGTAGGTTTAATGTTTATAATTGAATACTGAGCCATTAAAGTTTTTCCAAATCAAGAGAACTAAATGTTTTCAATTACTTCATATATTGCCTTTAAATGATTTAAAGAATTTGCTAATGTGTGTGTATGCTTAATTGATTGGATTTGAATTGATGTGAATGTGGAAAAATGCATGTGTTTTGTATTTTAACTTGATTGATGACGAATTGTTGTGATTCTTGAAAATACATTGAGATTCATGAATTATGATCAAGTTATGCCATTGAAACATGTCATGGAATTTTGTATGAATGAAAAGATAGAAAAAGCATGAAAGTATGAGCATTCGATAAATTGATTTGAGCATGATTATGTGTTTTGTTTGGGCAAGATAGGAACGTTTCGTTAGTCATGTGCACGTCGACATATAGCCTTCTCCCGGCTACCTGCTTGAGGCCACGAGATCCTGAGAAATTGGACTCATTTTGTTTACGATATAAACTTCGGTTTATCCGTTTTGTTCCACGGAACTCTTGAGCCATTTGTTTGTGCTTTGCATCTTTGAATTGTCAAGTATTTTACATAAATTGAGTGTTTGCATTGATGGTTAAATTGATATGCTTTGTTGATGTGATGATATTTTAACTATGAGTTTTGAGTTCGAATTTCGAACTTGACTGAGAATTTGGGAACGAAGCATTTTATGAATTCATTATGATTTTATATGACAAATGAACATGTCAACGGTTTTGCTTATTCTTTATTATAAACTTGTTACCTATGAGCGTTAAGCTCACCCCCTTTTCGTCCCCACCTCCAGGTGTTGAGCAAGAGATGGAGTGAAAGAGAGTCATGGCATCACTCCCAATTTACTGATGATGTATTTTTGAGCTAGTTTTGGAAAACATAAGGCTTTAGTCGCATTTAAGGATTTCTAGTTCGTGTAACTTTTGTCTTTTGAGATTTTGGATTATTGATGTAATTGTGGCTTGGAATGCCTTTAGAGCTTGTAAAACTCTATTCTTTTGATCTTAAGGAATTATGAATTATGTATCAGTGATGTTGAGTGGATTGTGTATGAATTGTGTATATACAAAGTGGAGTTGAAATTAGACATACTTGAGGGAGTTATCAATTTGATGTGATTATTTTGATTATAAATTGTTGTTTCATACATCTATCTAAATGAGATGCGTTATGGAAAAGGAACATAGAAATGGTATGAGACTTTAAGCTTTATGATTTCTTTGGATTATGGTCACGTTGCATGACGAGCAATAGTACTCACACGTTTTATAGTAAACGGGGCCCAACATGTTTGGTATCAGAGCAAGAAGAGATTACAAGGAACCACGCTCAAGTATGATGGTATTTTGTTAAGAGTTGGATTTCGAAAACGGGATCCAACAATTTCACTATTGGAGCCTTCTTTTTATTGCTTGATCCCCTCCAAAGGAAATCCCTCGTCTGCTTATCTATAGATTTCAAGATGGTTAGGGGAGTGCTAAATGAGTTGACTAATAGGTTTCCATATTGTTAAGTATCAATATGATTGGTTGAAGTCTTCCACCATAGCTCATAAATCTGTAGCTTTAATTATTCAGTCTCCTATTAATGAAATCCACTAGAAGGAAGCAATATGTTGCACTAAGTTTTCTTGAGTAATGGGAACTACCAAATATTTAAAAGGTAACCTGGCATAATTGATTCCTAAATCTATAGCACTTGTTGCCACTTATAGATCCACATCAGCATACAATTAGATTGAGCTTTTAGATAGATTAAAAACTAGCCCTGATAGAGATTTTAACCTCCTCAATGTGTCTAATATTAGGTCAATGGTTGATTGATTAGTTCTATACAGGAACAACACATCATCTATAAACAATAGATGATAAAGTTTCACTTACTTGCATCTATAATGGTACTTGAATTCAAGATTTTTGGATATATTATAAGCCATTATACTAATTAGGACTTCCATTCCAAGTACAAATAGGTAAAGGGATAAAGGATCCACTTGCCTGAGTCCTCTAGTAGCCTTGAACTGCATCGTTGGCTATCCATTTATCAATATGGAATATGATGGAGTGGTTATGCATTCATTAATCCATCTGCTGAGTTTAATGGGAAAACCTATAGCCTAAAGTATTTAAGCAATGAACTGCTAGTTGATTGAATCACAGGCTTTTATCAGGTCTATTTTTCATCTACAATTTCTAATATATTTCCTCAAGTTATATCCTTTAGGTAATTCTTGACGTAGAAAGATGTTGTTTCCAATAGTTTTGCATTGCGCATTTATAGGTTGGTTTTATGATTTTGCTTAGGTAGTTCCTCATTCTATTTGCCATAATATTTTAAATTAATTTGTATACTACATGATAATAGGAAATGGACCTATATTATGTCAATTTTACTTACATTTTTGTACTTTGGAATTAGATAGATTTAGGTCTTGTTCCATTCTTTAAGAAGTCTATTGCTTCGAAAAATTCCTAAAGTGCTCTCGTAACAATGTCCCTTATGAAGTCCCATGTATGTTGGAAAAATCTCCCATTAAATCCATCAGCCCTATGGACCTTATATAGATGGATTGAAAACAATTTTGCTTTAATATCGTCCTTTGTAACATCCTTGATCATCTCTTATTGTTCTTGATCAGTGATGGAATTAATAGAGTTTAGGACTTCTTCTGGAATTTCCTAAATGGAATGATGTTTATCACGTTGTTCTTTAAAAAATTATATACTAACTCCAACTTCTATTGTTTATATGACTTTATTACTAGCTTCATCAGTGAGGAGCTCGTAAGAGAGGTAGTTTATGTAACAATTGTTGCTTTTTCATGAAAACAACTTAAGTATTAGAGGAAATCACTACAAATTGTTTATATTAAAAGTAGCATTTTGTATACCTTAAGGATAACAAAAAGTACATAGGCAAAATATCATATAGATAATTTTAATTATATTATCTTAGATTTATAAGGCGTTAAGGTTAAAATTGAGGATAAGGATTAATACATAATTATTTTGAATTCTTTGCCCAGTTTATAAGCGAATTTTGTTAATACTGTATTGTATAACAAAGAGACTATTTTTTGTCAGTGATGTTAAGGATGTTCTACATTCTTAAGAGTTGAAAAAAGGGCCTTTGGCATATAAGAAGGTGAATTAAATATAGGTCTGATTGTTAATAGGGAACGAATAAGCAAAATGATACTGGAAATAGGAGTAATTTATGATCCAATTGAAGGCTAAAGTTGTGTGATCCTTTAAATGTAAAGAAAAAGGGCACTTTAAGAGGGATTTTCCACATAAAAAATAAAAATGAGAAAACAAAATTAAATTGAAAAGCAAGTGTTGTTGTAGTCCAAAAGAGTTCTGATTAAGAGGATGGAAAATGTATTGATGTTTTGACTAAAAGTAATTTTGATTCTACAAATTATTGGGTGATAAACACAACACTTCTTAATAAATGACTTTTAATTAGGATAATTTATATTCTTTTAAACAACGAAATCATACTATCAAATTAGGTGATGATGTAGAGCATGTTGTCAAAGGCAGTGGTTTAATGCCGATCAAAATGTATGATGAAATTATTACAATATTAGATGCCTACTATATTCTTGAGTTTCATAAGAATTTGATTTCCAAAGATACTCTTACTATTCAAGAGTATAAGTTTCCTAGTGATTTTGGATAGCCTAAGGTGATAAAGGGTGTTTTGACTGTGAAGAGAAGGAAATTACAACACAATATCTATATCTTAATGGGAAAGAAAATAATGAAATTGGTAGTTGTTTATTAATCTTCAAGGCGGAAGGATAATAATGCTATAGTATACTACATATAGGTAAATCATCTTGGCGAGAAAGAGGTGATGGAACTTCATAAAGAGTGCCTATTGAAAGATGAAAACACGAGAATGTAGAATTTTGTAAGTTACATATGCTTAGTAAAACTTTTAGAATAACTTTAAAGGATATATAGTATTTGAAAATTGAGATTTTATATATTTCCCACTTTAAGTCTTAGAAGAAAGACGTATTAGTGGGGATAAAAAGATTATGTTGAGGAAAACATATGGAAATGACATGTCAGGTTCAATAGTGAGCGATACTGGTTCAAAATTGATATAATTGGTATTAGAATAACCTGGAACAAATGATAAAAGGCTTGAAGTTCTAGTTCAAGATATAAAACAATGTTAGAAAGAAAACATTAGCATGGTATAACCAAAGATGGAGCAAGATGGACCATCAAGCAACTAAGAAGATATAGGCACTAATCTTTATTTTTATAATTTATCACTATATAATAGCTTTGTTAAGGATTTTGTAGTGATAAATAAATAACTCTAAGATTGTATCTCCTTCCACATGTTATTAGTTTTTACTCATACCAATATGATTTTTATTATTATTCTAATAATAGTAGATTAAAGAATAATCTTTGGGTTCTTAGCCAAACAAAAGGTAGTGAGATCTTTATAAACCTAAAAACTCGTATTTAAATAATTGAAATCTTCTTATATAAAATATTAAAATATTTAGATAACATTTTAAATGTAAATTGTCCCCAAAATTCTATAAAAGGCTAGGTTATTATTTCTTAAGTACCCTCTTCATACGTAGGGAGAAAGATGACAGTTTTTTGCCCATAGGACTAAATTTAGTTGTTTTCAATGGGTCGGTCTATGGGTAAGATCAGGTCTAGACAAACTCAAAATTTAATTATTATAAGTAAAACAACTTCGT
This sequence comes from Erythroxylum incrassatum, assembly GCA_026546855.1. Classification (NCBI taxonomy): domain Eukaryota; kingdom Viridiplantae; phylum Streptophyta; class Magnoliopsida; order Malpighiales; family Erythroxylaceae; genus Erythroxylum; species Erythroxylum incrassatum. The sequence continues at coordinate 19,216,456 of JANVCL010000007.1, read as the reverse complement.
TTTAATTAGAAGAGTTGGGTCTCAGGTAAGCTTGAGTTTGGACAACCCAGACCCTGATCTAATTAAAAATAAATTATTCTATATTTTAATTTTAAAAAATTATTTAAAAAACTTGACATGGGCTAACCCATTGCCATCCCTATTTATACGATGATTGCTCATCATAATTATGTTGCTACTTGAATAGGTCATCGAAGCCTTCAAAATTTATCTCTGATTCACTAAATTATTATAATAGTCATAGAATTAGTTCAAATCCTAAGAGAACTAAATATTAATTTCTTAATTTCAATTAAAAATATAGTGGGGAGGGTTTATAATTAATTAATTAATTAATTAAAATTAATAAGAAGTCACAATAAATAAAAAATAAGTAACTTAATTTTTACTAACTTTGATTTAAGGAAAGGATCTCATCTAATTATAACTTTGATAATTACTCTAAAAACAATATTTTTTTCAAAACTCAAGCATTTAATATGTAACCTATTAGGATAGCCATAATAAGTCTTAATTTTTTTAAATTTAATAATTCAAACCTAGCATTTAATCAAAAACTTGTTACTTGTACCAATCATTCATAAAAAATAAACATCATTGAACTTATTAATAGCAATCGAATAATTAATAATGAACCAAATTTTCAGATCAATCAATATTAATTACTCATGAAATGGAAAATAAAAAACAAGAAATACTTGAATTAAAATAAAATTCAGTTTAGAACAAAACCTCCCAAAGTTAAAAATGGAGTTTTAATTCCTCTTGAATCAAAAAATTCAGATTTAATGTTTTACAAAAAAAATTCAGATTTAACCATTCATGACTGTCTTTTCCTCACAAAATATAATGAAAAGATTAAAGAAAAATAGATAATAACGTGTTCTTCCCTTTCCAAAAATGTAGTTTATTAATATTCTAGCTTACTTAGTATCTCTTACAGTTCATATAGTAGCATATCTTTAGAGATAATAATTAAAATGAATCAAAATCCCTATATAATAAAGTTGAAATTAAAGTCTTCTAATTAGACTAAACTTCGTAGAGTGAGTTTGCTGGGTGAGATCTCATCTCATCAGTTTCAACAATATATCTTCTTTTACTTCATCTTCCTAAAATTTATAGCTTTGAAAAACGACGCTCCAATTAGATATTTCAAGCTAAATTTAGTCCAATCTTCACTTTCCATTTCCTAAAACAAGACAAATATTAGTTTTTCCAATTAAGCACCAAAATCAACCAAAACAAAAGAAATAATTCTAATTAATTTGGTCTAATCACATTTTATCAAATTCTCCCATATTAGTTTCATGCTTGTCTGTAAGCATATATCAATTCAATATATCAATCGTCCTCTTATTAACCTCTCATCCTCCTTCATGTAATCCAAAAATATCATAAAATAACAATTAAGAGAATAAACACTCGTAAGACAAAATTTTAGAATAAAAACATAACATCTCATCAATTCCAACAAAATAAAATGAAACAAGACTTAACACCCTTTTGTGAATTTCACTCTAAGCATTTAAAATGTTTAGAGTTCATTAAACTATTAGTTCAAAGCATATCAAGTTATTTCCATAACCTTGCTCATGAATCATATCTTCACCACTAACAAATGTGAATTTAATGTATAAATCAAAGGTTTTTTATAACAATTGTAATGTAATTTTAGGTCTAACAAATTGAAATAACCATACAAATTTATCTACATAAGTTTTAACTTAAATCAGTTCAAAATTCATAAGATTCAAATCACATACTTTTAATCATATCATAATCTTTTATTTATTATTTTTTAGAACAAGAAAAATCAAAGAGGAGATTTTTTTAAAATACTTTTCCCCCTTTCTTTATAGAAAGCATTAAAATTTTATACAACTTGAAGCAACTAATTTACTTTTCATGAAAATGGTTAAAATCTTATGCAAATATGCTTTATACAATTCCCCCAATTTAAGGCTCAAAATTATTAGAAAATCAATGGAAGGGCAAAAATGGCTTGAAACAAGGTTAATATGAAAAATAAAAAGAAATGTCAAGGCTCAAATTGATTCTTTAAGGGTAAAAACTAAGGTAGGCTTTTATAGAAGAATAATTATAACTAAATGTCCCTATCATCTCTATGCATAAATTTACTAGAAAAATATGGTATCAAAATGTATACTAAGAGCAAGTTCTAGCATATATAAGTCATATTTGATAACCCACAACAAAGAAAAAACTATGAGCATAAATGTAATGAATTGTTCTTAGGGTCAAAATCTTCTACAGGTATAAAAATGTTTCAAGTTTGCACATTTTCATTCAGTAAAAACAATGTGATACTTTAAGTAATTTAAGAAAAACACTAATCATATGCATTAAAACTCAAATAAAAAAATCCTAACTTAGTGACTATTTCTAAACAACAATAAGAAAATTTAAGGTGTTATAAGGAATAATCAACATATATGAATCATACTATTTAAAAGTCCAAACATAAATTACATATTTCATAAAAGAAAAATAAGGACATATTCTAAAATGGCATATACATTAACTCTTCCCCACACGTAAATCTTACATTTTTCCCAATGTACATATAATAGGATAAAATTTAAAAAAATTTAATCAACATAAAATAAGTGAAAGATTAGGATACTCCCTTTAGTTGTGAGCTTCTAAAACTAAATCACTACGATGTAGGTGGAAATGGAGTTCTCACCCTCATAAATTAAAACAAAGCATTTCTTCTCCATTTTATAAATTTTATGATCCATTTTAGTTGAAGATGATACTTATAACATAGAGGTGTCACTGAAAGACAAAGAGGTTGTTGAACATCTAGATCCTCGTGTTAATATGATGGTGAACTTCTTTAGGAGGAATCACATGACACAAAATGAAATTGCTTCTTCTATTTCTGAATCAACTTCATCTTGCTCAAATAAGTAATGTCTAAAAGTTCCATCTCACAAGTTATGTGTATATCATTTTTAATAATATCAAGCAAGTTAATATTAGTGAGTAATTAAAGAACTAAGACACAAATTCTTATTAAATGATAAAACAATATTTTGCATAGCTAACTAAACACCCAAATTAACATGTACTTTACGTACCTTGCATCAAATAAAGAATAATTAATCTTTATTACATGTACAAGTTATGGCCTTTCTCTTTGAATACTTAAAAGCAAAAAAATGTTTTAAATAAGCCCATTTAAGTTCTTTAAAAAACTTCCTTTAGATTGACTTGGATGATACACAAATTTATTAAAGGAAATTCATTTTTAATTTAATTAGAGTGAAATTACCAGATTTATCAAATTTAAAATCATTATAAAACTTCCTAATCAACTCAACAAAAGACTAAATATTTAATTTGCACAATATTTTTCCAACTCATATCATCAATTAAAGTAGTAAAATTTTCCTTGATATTCAACTCATTTAAAGAAGGGTAAAGCGTATACTTACATGAATTAATTTGTCGGGATTTAACAGTAGCATGCTTTTGTTTCCTCTCTTTAGAATCGAAGGTGTCCACGAACGTCAGACTCAAATGGTGCCAAAATAGATGTATCCATAGCTATCTGAGCCTGCTTCTGATTAGCACTAGTGCTAATCAGTATAGTCTTTGACAGATTTTTATCAATTAGATTCACTATTTTATTATTAATCTTTGTTCTCCCTATTGCTATAACATTTGTGAACAAATAAACCAATCCTAGTCAACGACTATAGCAAACAATTAATAACTAAAACAATTATCCTTAAAAGTGATAACAACAAGCAATGAACTACTAAGAAAAATGAAAGCAACTAATATTAACCAAGAAAATAACTAAGAAAAATAAAAAATAAAATGGAAATAGAAAAATTAAAAACAATAAAAAATACATAAGAGAAAACGAAAAATAGAGAAATAATAAAATGAAAAAAATTGATGAATATGTGAAAAGAATTCACTGGATACAATTAATCAAAGCAGCAAAATTAGTGACTAAAATAGGACCAATGATCGACAACTAAAAAAAAGCAAGGTAAAGAAGAGAATGAGTAAGAAAAATTTATGGAGAAATAGCAACTATGCGAATAGCATAACATAATCAATGTGAGCGCAGATAGCATGGAAAGCAAACGGTTAGGAAGTATCTATTAAGTAGAGAACAAAAATGTTAGGGTCTTTTATGTTTGTCGTTTTAGTTAAAATGAATATAAAAAGTCCTAAACGTTTTCTAATATTTTATTTTAAAAATTCTCATTAGTTCCTTAAAACATAATAGTCTACTAATATTTATAAGGCATAATCTCACTTTATTCGTTTCAGCATTCAGGAATTTAAATAACTGTTATCCTAAACTTAAGTTATATAAGTCGTGATCTCACCTTATGAACTTTTGTAGTCTAGAACTTAAAAGTATGTTATCCTAAAATTTATATAAGGCATGATCTCGCCTTATAAACTTTAGCAGTCTAGACCAAATTTCTTACTTTCTTACTTAAACCAACAAAACAACTACATAAAAGTAAGCAAATCAAACTTATAAATAATTAAAACAAAACCAATGAAAATTTTCATATTTAGATTGCCTTCTAAAGAGCGTTATTGTTTAAGGTCATTACACTTGACAGAGCTAATTTCTTTCTTCTTAATCTTAAAAGTATTAGGGAAGTGCCAAATTAATATCCATCAAATTTGAGACTGTCATATCCTCATAAATAATTTCAATTTGTGTCCATTCATCTTAAAGATCTTTCTAGTTTCTAAACTATTGATTTCCATTGCATTGTAAAAAATACTTTAATGAAAATGAAAGGATTAATATATTGAGAACATAACTTACTTGGCATAAGCTTTAATTGAGAATTATACAATAACACCCTTTCCAACCTTAAATTGCTTGCTCAAAATCATATTATCATGGAAAATTTTGGTTTTCTCTGTATAAATTCTCAAATTCTTATAAGCAACCAACCTGAGTTTTTCTAATTCTTGTAATTGTAATTTTCTTGCCTTCCTAGCTTTGTTCAAGTGATATTGTAACATCTCACTACCCAATAAGCTCTATGTTCGATCTCAAGAGTTAAATGGGAAGATTTATCAAAAACCAATCGATAAGGAGACATTCCTATCAGTGTTGCATAGTCACTTCTCTATTTGATAAGGTAAGCCCAAAAACTAATCGATAAGGTAAGCCTAAAGATTATTATCTAGATGTAAGCTCTAATCCTTTCTTTTTGGATTCATCATCTTTTCCACAATGGATTTCACTTCTCTATTTGATAATTATACTTTTCCATTCATTTCTAGATGATATACAATTGCTATTCCATGGAACACTCTATACTTTTTAAACAACTTTTCCACTACTTTGTTGCAAAATCATTACTTTGATCATTAATAATAGCTCATAAAGCTTTGATTATATTAAAATTTTAAGAATTTATAAAGCCTACAATAGTTGCAAAACCATCAATCCTGATGGCTTTTGTTTCCACCCACTTTGAAACATAATCAACCATCAAAAGTATGTAAGAAAAGTCATTAGATAAAGGAAAATGGCTCATAAAATCAATGGCCCTTACATTAAAAATCTTAACTATAAGAATGAGGGTTTGAGGCATTTCATTTTTATAAGATAATGTACACATCTTTTGGTATCTTTCAAAACTTCTACAAAATAATTAAGCATTTTAAAACAAAGTTTCATAATACAAACAACTATGTGAAACCTTTTTAGTAATATGTTTGTAACCAAAATGTCCTTTATATGCATAATTGTGATAAAAGTTAAGACAAAATGTATTCACTCTTTGGCACACATCTAATAACTTGATCAGAGCAAAATTTCATAAATATAGTTCATCCCAGACATAATATTTTTCCTCATTCCTTTTCGTTTCCTTCCTAGACTTATATAGTTAGATATAGTTCTGGTAACTAAATAATGAACAAGGTTTGTGTACCAAGGAATTGTACCTTTCATTTGGAGCAATTGCTCATCAAGAAAAGTTTCAGAAATAGGCAAAATATCTTTATCCTTTACCAACCTACTCAAATGGTCTGCCACTTAATTTTGTACTCCTTTTTGATCTCTTATTTCTAAATCAAATTCTTAAAGTAGCAAAATACAATGTATTAACCTTGATTTAGACTTCTTCTTTTGCAAAAGTTGTTTAAATACCGTATAGTTATAATAGACTTTAGATCTAAGAAAATAATATGTAAGTTTATCTACAGGAAAAATAATTGCTAAAAGCTTCTTCTCAATTGTATAGTAATTACACAGTGCATCATCTATTGTATTTGAGACATAATAAATGTCATGACTTTGTATTTAAATCTTTGGCCTAAAAAGTCTCCCATTGCATAGTTGCTAACATCATATATGATCTTGAATGGTAGATTCCAATTTGTTGGTTGCATATTAGGTGCACTTTTTAACAATGCATTAAGCTTATCAAAATCTTCTTGACTTTCTGTCACAACTTCAAATGGAATATCTTTTTACAGTAAATTTGATAATGATATAACAATCTTTAAAAAGACTTTAACAAACATATGGTAAGATCTCATATGTCCAAGGAAAGATCAAACTTCCCTAAAATTTGTAAGGTAGTCTAAGTTTATAATTGAATTAACGTTTACTTTATCAACTTTTATAAGTTTAGAATTGAATTAACTTTTATGCATACCCTTATATGAAATCACATATCCTAAAATGATGCCTTACCATAAAACGAGATTTTTATAGTTCAACACCAAATTTGTTTTGATGCATCTTTTTCATAATCTTAAATAAATGATTTAATCAATAATGAAATTAATTTATTTTAATGCATCTTTTGAGAACCTTAAATAAAAGATTTAAGCAATAATCAAATGAATCTCCCTAAACAATGAAATCATCCATGAATACTTCAACATAATTCTCAATATACTTGGAAAAAAATTCATCATACACCTTTGGAATATATATGGAGCATTACAAAGATTGACGGATATTCACTTGAAGGCATTCGTTCCAAAAGGGCATCTAAAGATAGTCCTTTCTTGATCTTCTTGAGCAACTACTATCTATTAGTACCCTAAAAATTCATTTAAAAAGCAAAAACATGATTATCAACAAGTCTTTTTAACATTTGTTTTACAAAGGGTAATGGAAATGATCGTTTCTAGTATCCAAGTTAAGCTTCCTAAAATTTATACACATTTGTCGTTCATTTTGTATCCTCACTGGCACCAATTCATCGTCTTGATTTCTTATCATAATGAACCTACAGTAAAACTTTGATAAATTAATAACCTCGATTAAATAATAATTTTCTCCGGTCCCGACTTGGGCCAATGGGATAAAATAATAACCTCG
>JANVCL010000007.1:19175988-19189613 GCA_026546855.1 Erythroxylum incrassatum | reverse complement strand
ACTTTGTGTTTCTCCGGGATGTCGGAATGTGTTTCAGTTCGATTATTTCGTTTGTCTCCGCTTTGTTATTCGTATTCTGATTCGCGACTTTCTACACTTTGTTTCGCTTTTCGTTTTTTGTCTTTTCCGGTTGGGGTCCGACTTCGAGACCGGGTCCTAACAACTTTGCTGATATCTTGGTGGAAATTAAATCAACTAAAATAAATTAAGATGCATAAAGAGTTACAACTTGTTAGGAATGTATGGTTGCTTTGATGAAATCCTTACGACTTTGTGTCAGTAGAAGTAAATGTATGGTTGCTTTGTTGAAATGAATTAAATCAACAAAAATAACTTATTTTCACTTCTCTAATTATTTAGATGTGTTCTTAAATTCTCTCAAATCCTTAGGGCTTTGTAACTACAATTTTTATTTTTATATTTTTAATAAATTATATATGTAAATTTGCTTGGTTGTTAACATATTCCATATTGTATATATTACTTTGATGAACAGATACCTATCAGTGGATAAGAGAGATAGACACTGGATGACTTTTCCTAGATATAGTGATGAATATATAAGTGTAGTTGATCGTTTTCTTGAAAAGGCTTTGTCTAAGGTGGCTAATGGAAATTGAAATTTTTTGTCTATGCAAGAAGTGTTGCAATTATTATTGGTATATAAGAAATATCATATATGATCATTTTATTGTTGATGGATTTGCTTTAGGATATGATGACTAGGAATTGAATGATGAAGGATCAATTAATACAAATATACATATGAATGATGAGAATGAATCTGATAGAATGTCTATGCATGATAATATAGATAGATTACTACTTGACATATTTAGAGACATAAATGAATGTCCCAATAGTTGTGAAGTAGTTACTAATGGTCTAAATGCTTATGCTAAGAAGTTTTTTAAGTTAGAAGAGGAAGGAAAACAAGAATTATATCCTAGTTGTCAAAGTTTTTCTAAACTTTCTTTCACAATTTGATTGTATCTTTTTAAGTGTACCCATGGAATTAGTAATGCAGCTTATACCGATCTCATGGGGATATTTAAAAAGGCCTTTCCCAGTGCAAAGATTTCTAAATCTTTTAATGAGACAAAGAAACTTGTGAAGGATTTAGGACTTCATTATGAAAAGATACATGCATATCTCAATGATTGTGTTTTATATTGGGGAAATGATGAGAAAGCAACTAGTTGCAGATGTGTGGTGTATCTAGGTGGAAACAAAGTTGTAATAGTGATATAACAGAGATCAGGTGAGGCATATTGCAACCAAGGTGTTTAGATATTTTCCATTAAAATTGAGATTGCAATGTCTATACATTTGTCTAGAATTAGCTAAATTCATGAAATGACATAATAAGGAGCATCCTAAAGATGGTAATTTGAGGCATCCTACAGATGGCCAAACTTGGAAAGACTTTGACTCATTGTATCCTAATTTTGCATGAGATCCTTATAATGTCATATTAGCTCTTTCCACTGATGGATTTAATCCTTTTCGCACAATGAGTGTTTCACATAATACATGGTCCATACTTTTAGTAAACTATAACTTAGCACTATGGAGATGTTTGAAATTAGAAAATTTGATATTGTCTTCAATTATACCTGGCCCTACTTCTCCTGGAAAGGATATTGATGTCTTTTTTACAACCTTTGATTAAAGAGCTGACAAAGTTGTGGGAGTTTGGGATAGAGACATATGATGCTTCAACTAATGAATCATTTAAGACACGTGCAACCTTGTTATGTACAATTAGTGACTTTCTAGGATATGCAATGTTGTTTGGATGGAGTACAAAGGGAAAGTCAACATGCCCTAATTGTCATTATGAAACTTGTTGTCAATATTTAAAGCATAGTAGAAAGGCTAGTTTTCTCAATCATCGGGGATTTTTGGATAAAAATCATCCTTGGAGGTGCAATAGGAGATCATTCAATGGTGATATAGAATTAAGAGAACCACCAATTCCTCGGTCTGATGTATTTGAGCTTATTAATGGGTATCATAATGTGTTTAGGAAGGCAAATAAACAAAAAACACCAATAATCCTTAGAGGAAGAAGTCTATATTTTTTGAATGACCTTATTGGAAGCATAATGGGTGCCAACATAATCTTGATGTGATGCACATTGAGAAAAATGTATGTGATATTATTCTAGGAACTTTATTGAAGTATTTGGATAAGTCAAATGATCATCTTAATGCAAGGTTTGATTTGAAAGAAATGGGGATTAGAAAAGATTTACAACCTATCAAAGTAGATGACTTTTACGTTTTACTAGCCTGGACTTGCTTTTACATGACCCCGGAGGAGAGGGAAAAATTTTGTTCAGTTTTGAAGAATGTAAAACTACCACAAGGTTATGCTTCAAATATTGCATGATGTGTTGATGTTAGTAAGAAAAAAACACCAGGATACAAAAGTCATGATGCTTAACATTATTATGCAACACTTACTTCAATTTGCTGTTAGGAAAACACTGTAAAAAAAAGTTGCAGTTGTTTTAAGTAGATTAGGTGCTTTTTTCAAAGGGGTATGTAGTAAAGTAATTAAGCTAGTGGATCTTGAGTATCTAAAGAAGGAAATTGTGGAAGTACTATGTTAACTTGAAACAATCTTTCTACCTTGTTTCTTTGACATCATGGTTCATTTTCCTATTTACTTACCAAAGCAAATCAAATATATTGGACTAGTGTATTGCCACTCTATATACTTTGTTGAGAGGTATTTGGGTAGGTTAAAAAGATTTATTCATAATAAAAGCCAACCAGAAGGGTCTATTACAGAAGGATACTTAGTTGAAGAATGTGCAAATTTTTGTTGTATTTATATACGTCCTGAGGTTAGAAAAATTATAATAGGCATATGGACCAGAAACAATACAAATCTTTTTAACGTATCTTCTTCATTTTTTCCACAAAAGTTGGGCATCCTATTAGAGGGAAAGGGCGAAGGAAAGGCAAAGTTGTAAATTTAGCCTTAAACACATTACATCAAGCTCATCGATACATTTTATTTAATTCAAATGACAAAGATATTAAGAAGTAGATTAGGTAAGCTACACATTCATTATTTATCCATCTTAAGATCATTTTTCTAATTCCCATCATATTAATTAACATATGTCATTTTTTTTGGGAGCATCAAAATTGAAAAAGACAAGCACTAAAAGAAGTCAATAGGCAAGGGCATAAGATCATTCCAATGAGTTTCCTCAATGGTTTCCAGATAAGGTGATATCTTGTATTGATAACCTGTCATATTCATTGGTTGTCCAATGGCCCTAACAATGTGGCAAAGGAATATTCAAGTTGTGTTGTTAATGGATACAAGTTTATGACTAAAAAATGGGATGCGAGGTGTAAGAATCAAAATAGTGGAGTCTTTTTGACAGCATTAACTTCGAGTTTTGCAAGTTTTAGAGATCAAAATCCAACATTTAGAAATGTGACATACTATGGAGCAATAGAGGAAATTATTGAAGTAGATTACTGGGGGGTAGTTTTGTGTAGTGTTGTTTAAAAATCGTTGGTATCAAGAGGAGAAAGACGATTATGGGCTTACTCTAGTAAACTTCAAAAAGATATGTTATATGGATTATCTTTTTGTATTAGGAAGCCAAGTTCATCAAGTGTTTTATATAGTTGATTGTTTTGAGGAAGGTTGTCATTATGTGGAGAAGAAGGTACCTAAGTGTCTGTTTGATGTACCTTTAGATGATAATAAAAATGTTGAAGAAACATATTGGGGAGAACCAAATAACTATGTCAGTGATATCTTTCGAAATAATGGTGACATAGATCCTAATTGGTATAGAGAAGATTTACGTGTAGACACTATGGACATACCTCCAAATATCTTAAATATAGAAACAAAAAACTATGATGATGAAGATGATATAGACTTTGATGAAACTAATTGGGATTGGATGGATATTGATCAATAATCTTTTATAGAAGGTCCTTATTTATTTTTATTTCTCTATTAAAAAGATAATATTTGTTACTATATGTTTAAATATATACTTTAATAATCTAATTATTTATATGGTTGTTAACAACAATATTCTTTATTGATATAGGTCTTCACAATTAAAAAAGGGAAGAAGCAAACATGTGCAACTAAATTTGTTGCACCAAGGTCTATGGCTAGTTTTGTAAGAAAGCAGCCAAAGAAGACTTATGCTTATGAACTAAAAGCTTCATCTGATCTGTCACATGGAGAGGAAGAGCATTTGGAAAATAGTGAAGAACAATGCCAATTTGTTAAACAAAAGGTACATGTTTTCTCATTTGCTTTAGTAATATATATGTGATTATTCTACTATTAAATTTTCTTTGCATATAGTTTCCATACATATGTGATTATCCTACTGTCAAATTTATTTTTCTTTCCACCGGTTTTCATTGTGAAAAATTTTAATAGAAAGGAAAGGGCCAATCGTGTAAGAAGAATGACATACCACAACCTTTATGTCCTTAAGGTAGTATTGGCAAACCGCAACCTTTATGTCCTTTAGGTAGTATTACTGACTTTTTAAGGTGGAAGGAACAAAAGAAACTTGTTAAGGATCAACCACAAATGGAACAAGTAAGTGGAGGGGATGAAATACATGAAAATGTAGTAAAAGGTGAAGCAGAGGAAGCGATTGTTGAAGAAGAATCTACTTTTCTAAGGTGGGAAGAATTAATAACTAAAATGATGGAATGAAAATCTGAACAAATGAAGATGTAGTAGAAGGAAATGGATATAATATAAACATGGATATGGTAGAAATTGCTACTACTCAATGCAAAGGTAATAATATATTTTACTATTTTAAAAATAATTTCTCTTTTGTATACTAACATTAATAATTATTTTAAATATAGAATTTGTGAAGAAGAAGGGAAGAGGTCCAACTTTGCTTAAGGATGTTTATGCAAGATCCATGGAACAATGCAAACCAATTTTTTCAATGCTCTTAATTAGGCGATTGGTCCAGATGAGAAGACATTGAATGATTTCACACTTTTCTTGGGTACTGTAACTCGTAAATTGAATCTTGCACCTGTAAACCATGTTAAATGGCGACAGATTCCCAAAGAACCTATTCGGGAATATGTTAATGCAAGAAATCATTATCTTAATGCTCTTTTCAATTTTGATTTATGACATTTAAATGAGTATTTATTAAATTACAGGAGAGATATATTCTACCATTAGAAGGTAAAGAATGGACTTTGAAAATTGTTGGAGATACATGGAGAATTTACAAGTGTAGTGTGAAGCAAAAGCATTTCAAACAGTATATGTCATATGTAGATAGAATGGTCAATTGATCTAACTATATAAGCAAATAAGTCTTTGAGGATCTCATTTCTTATTGGAACCACCCACATGTGAATGTACGATAATTGTTATTACTTTTTACAAATTAGTTACATGGTATCTAACTAATATAATATTTAATGTTTAGAAAATTACTGTAGCAAATACTCAAAATAGAAAACAACAAACTGAAATGCACACAACTGGTCCTAAGAGCTTTGCAAGTATTTATGCTAAGTTGGTAAGTTCTCTAATGAGTTATAATCTATTAAGAAATAGTTTTAATTTTCTAAATTATTTCTAAATTGTAATTAACAATTGTTTTTGTGGATAGCAAAAAGAAAGAGAAGATAAAACTCCACTCTCTAATGCTAAAAAGTATATTGCAACTTATAAAAGAAAGCCTGGAAAAGTGTACAGGCAATCTATTGATGCTATAAGGGAGAAAATTGTGAGTAATGTTGGTTTTGTAATAATTTTCTGTATTGTTGCTACTTTTGTTGAGATGCCCAAATTTATTGCTAATTTCATGTGTTTATAATCCCATTTTATTTGCTTTTTATATTATTGATTTGTTCTTCTTGTCAACATGAGTTATTTATAGTATAATTGGAATTATACTAGGTTTTTGTAATCATATATAGTGCTTGCATTCATTACTATGACTGCAAATTTTCTTTTGTAGGCTCACATTGAAGAAGTGCAAAAGGAAAATGAAAGAAAAAAATATGGTGAGTGAAGCCTTGTACAAAGTTCCTAATGAGTATTTGCAGTCCATCAAGAATGCATTAGAAGAAGAGATGAACGAAAAAGTAGAAGTTAAAAAGGAGAGATTGAGAAAGGAATTAGAACAAGAGAAAGCTGAACGCTTGGAAATGAAAAGGCAACTAGAATAAGATAAAGTTGATAGAGAAAAAAATGATGAAACAAATATTCTCTCTCATTCAATCTTCAACGTGGGCAAGCTAACACCACTAATAGAGACATGCTTTGTAAACTGATTACACTTAGCCAATCAAGAAAGGAATCTTTTATTCCTCCAAACTATACATATCAACATGAAGAATATCATGTCACAAATTTCCTTAATTTAGTGTTTTTGTACATAATCTTGTTATATTTTTTGTTGAGATTAGTTGCTTATGTTCATGCTTTTCAAAATTTGTTCATAAAAAGAACCGAATCATTGTTGTTAGTTTTTTTGACTATATTATTTGCTTTGGTTAAATTAACATCATAATAAAGTAGTTAGTATTTCATTTTTATATATATCAAACTTATTTGTAAGCATATTAGTTTTACAATTCTAATATACTTCTTGTTTCTTTCTTTCTTTTTTTGTAGGATGGTGATGATTAGGAATGGACAAAGAGATACTTGGTGAAGGATTTGGGATGGCCAATACATATTGGTTTTGTTTGTTATTTAGATTAATTTACTTATATTCCATATGGAATAGTTGACGATATTGTAGATGGATATTTTAGCTAGTAATTTTTGCTTTCTTATTTTGAATATGTTAAAAATTGAGTTTTACAAGTTCTTATAGACTATATATTATATATAAATCTCATTTTTTATCATTAATTTATCTTTGATAAGACGTATGTAATTAAGACGTACATTAATATCTATATATTTCTTTTGATGTTGATATATATATTGACTACATAATAGGAAGAGCTTGATTTTACGTTAAATAATGTTGGTAACGAAAGAATTAACTTTTGCTTTTGTTATTACAAATGTTGCCTAAAAAATTCACTTTGTTACCTTATAAAGAGTTAAAAGTGTTGCAATATTTATTTAACATTGTTGCTATAGTTTGAAGCTAATGTGTTGCTTTAGTCAAAACTTAAAGTAATATTTTTTATTTTGTTGCTATTCAAAAAATTATGTTGCCTTAAACTTATTGTACCTCCACTTCTTATAACGATATGAATTATGTTACCTTAAAGCAAAAGCAACAATAATTATTTTTATAGCAATAATTTTGTCTGTTGCCTAAAACACTTTTAGCTGTAGTGTTCTTGAATGGAGTCTTATTATAATGTAAGGTATATATCCCTAGGATGCCTAAAGAGCAAACATATTCCACACACTTGTACTTATTGTAATTGATCTATAACCATTTAACAAACTAGAGTAATTAACTCTAAATTTTTATCCCCAACATGACTAGTACTTACCTCATTCACTCCCTTATTAAATAGAAAATTAAAGAAAAAAGTGATACATTAAATAAGGCAAGTTAATAGTTAATTAAGATATAATGAAATAAATTTTACATTTTAAAATTTAAATTTGTAACACAAAAAATTAAAAACTGAAAGGAATTAACCAACAACGACAAAAAAGAACTAAAACAGCCTTTTCATGGAGACCTCTCCTCCATTGCCATTGCCGAACATACGTTTGAGCATAACGTAGTAGTTAGTATTAGTTTTATAGGAATCGTAAACATTCAGGCACCAAAGAAGGTAACTTTGTTTATAAGAAGAGGAAGTTGAACAGATACTCATGAGTCTACATTCGTTTTTGGATATTCAGAGTTCTGCAGGCAGTTAACTAAAGGACACAGAGAAGGGAAATGGGGCCTCAAAATTGTGAAATATTTCTCTCTATATATGATATTGATTAGTGGGAGATTGTAACAAATGACAAAATTTTTACCTATCTTCAGCTCATTGATCAATTTGTCTACAATTCTAAGCGCTAGCTGCAAGTTTTCCAACCATCCTTGAATGGAAGACGCTGCACTTCCTCTCCATTCCTGATCTTACCGATCCATCAATTGACACTGGTAAGAGTAAAGCATGCAGCAGCACTCTTCAATTCATTCTCTGCGATATCCTCCATCCATTGCGTTGTGTCCTTCAACGATTCTTCGGAGCTGTAGTGTAATTTTAATTTGTTAAGACCATATGTTTTAAGGAGACAAAAAGCTTGAACAAATACCAGTTTATGCTTGCCTACCTCGACTCATCGGATTCCTTTCTTCTCGTGATACAACTATGACTCGAAGTCGAGACAGGGATGTGGGAGAAGGGGGACAATGCTAATTGAGCTAAAGCTCGTTGGCAGTCGTATTCTTCCCTGGAATCAACATAGGATTGTCTATCATCAATGGTGTCGAAAAATGGTTGTATTTCATTGTAATCTTGAACAATTTCTTGTTGGATATCTAGTTGCTCTGGAACAACTGAATGGGGCTGATGAATTCCCATTGAATTGGGGTTGTTATTAATAGCACATGGATGCTGAACCCACATAGAACTTCCTGCATTTTCCTTGGAATCCAAGCAACTGGAGCTATAATTGTTGCTGTTAGAGTAGGATTGCTGCTGTGCAACTGGCAGTGCTGGAATCGTACTAAAAGCCTGCGTGTTATGACCAAATAGCTGAAGAGCATTACCAGGAGGAGCCATTCCAAGTTCTAATTGCGACGGAACGTCATCTGCGATTGAAGAAATGTGATGTTGGTGGTGGTGTTGCCTGTACATTTCAAGTTGTGCAAGAACTGCATGAAGCTCTTGTTCAGTCTGCCAAATTTGATACCTTAGATGGTGGATCATACCTAAACATCCATGCACAGGATACCTATCTCGAATATTTGATTGGAAGATAATGGAAGTCATTGCCTCAGCTTTTTGAGAATTGTCAACACTCTTGAGTATCTTAACGATATTGCTTACACCAAATAATTTGTGAGCGTTTCTGAACATCTCATGTTTATCAGCGGGAAAATAAGGTGCCAAAATACACTCAGATGTACACCTTTTTCTTTGGTGCTTGCACGCAGCACAAGCTTGGCCGGTGCCACCCTTTAGGGTCATCAAATCTTTGGAGTTAACAAGACAACGAGCAAATGGGATGGAGTGTTTTTTCTTGTTCTTGAAAGTATAAGAAAGGCGGAGGGGGCAGGATAGAGAAGAATAACCTGAAAGATCAGATAGAGATGATTATTGTTGTTGAAACTGAAATGGTTGTAACATTTTTTTGTTGAGGCTGAACTGGTCTGATAAGAACGGATTTACTGGATATGAAGTAGACTGAGTAAAAGAAAGAGGATTGAGAGATAGCGAGTTTGGCGGGGAGTGTTAATGTTTGGGGACAAATGTTGAGCGTTGGAGGAGTCCGACATTTTTGGGCCATTTCATGGTCATAACTTTTTTAGTTTACACTATACTTATATTATTCGTGTAAGGCATTCTTGAAAAGAGAGCGTCTGCCCGTGGGAAATTATAATATAATATTTGAATAAGAAATTACAACTTTAATATATTGATGATGATCAAAACTCTAATTAATAATCATTATTATGAATTCGGTTATAACTATTAGAATTAATTCTTATTTAATGACATATTCTATGGTTATCAAGACTAATATCTAAAATCATAGCAATTTAATTTGAGTGCACTTGGCTTATAACATGTGGACAGAGGATATTCAAAAATATCCAAATCAGTGTAGAGGCTGTTAGAATAATTGAGAGAATCAGGGCAGCAAGTTGGTTGTGGAGTAGATATTTATCTCCTGTTGCAGTAGTTCTTGATTTTATTGTCTATTACCCAGAAAACTTCTGGGTAGATTTCGCTTCACTAGAGAGTATAGATCTTAATCTCGTTGATTTTTGCCATATAGCCAATTATTTTGGTTGTAGTTTAGTGACAAATTATTGAAAGACATTCTTTATCTTGTACATGTTTAGATGTATATAATAAAGTCTATGGAATAATTGTACATTGCAAATGAAATTATAATTAGATTATAATTATAAAATTCATATTGTATTTATGTATTGTTCCTAAATGTTTATAGTCATTGTTCTATTAAGATTGAACATTAATAGAACGTACAAAGACTAGCACATGTTTTGTTTTTCCTTATGAAGGAAGTAGTCGATCTCATAGGCTAAAGTTTAGAGATACTTAAATAAACATGTGAGTGCCTGCTAGAGAACGTGTTTACTAAACAGATCCGATATGAGAAGTCCATTTGGAATATTACTCGTATGTCTGTGAAATTCTCATTGTGATGATTGTATAAGTGATCATTTAACTTGGGGTTATCAAAGTTATTTTATATGAGGATTGCTATGTTTTGATACTATTTATAATCTATTTAATCATAGGTTATTTAATTGGTAGTCATTAGATGTAGCATGAACTATCTGGAGATAGTTGAGCGATCAAGATATGATTCATCACCCTAAAGTAATTAGAGAGAATGTTTTATTGTTCTCGGTTAGTATCAATTTAAGAAATCCTTGGCCAAGGTGAAATGATGCTTTGTAAATAGTTTGCAAATGTAATTAATTAAATCGATAGATATTGGTGGAGAACTAATATGATTAGACTCAAAATAGAGTAGACATTAACTCCATGCTCTATGTCTAATTAGAACATTGTATGATAAAAGGATTAAATAATACGAAAAAATTATGCACAGAAATGTTAGTCAAAACCACTTTGATATTCCTAAATATTTGGATGGTCACGAAGCGTTGCTAGACGTCAATCTTAATTTATGATTATAAATTGTTTAATTGGAGAATTAAAGATAAATTAAAAAGAGTTTTAATTTATCTAATTTTAATTATGAATTAAAATTAGATTTTATAATCATTGCCAACACATTTGGGAACCTAATGGGTCTCACATATAGAATGGGTTGAAGAGAGCAAAGTTAATTATAAAGTTTAAGAAACTTTATGATTAAATATGAGATATTTAATAAATAAGGATCAATACGAGATATTAAATCTTATAAGAGCATAATTGGTATTTAATTAGAATTATTTATAATTCTAAGTAAAGTTTAATTGAAATTAGAATTTAATTTCAATTAAATTACTAAGACGCCCAAAGGTTATTATAAATAGGCTTAAGCTCTATGGAGCTAGTACTTCTTGCTTAACCATTTCTGTAAGAGTTATAGAGTTCTCTTAATCTGTTCTGTGGATAACGTTAGAGGTCGAAAACTTATGTGGCTATGGTGGTTGAGACGGACCAGTTTCAAGAACAGTTTGAGGGATACGATAGTTGGGCGCAGCGGGTGTATTTTGTGAAAAGGAAAAATAAAATGAGCAAAATGGACATAGACTATTTAACGTAGTTCACCCTTAACTTTGGGCTACGTCCACGAACAAAACTCGGAATATTTCTTCTGCTATTATAAATAGTAGGTATACAGAGATAAAACCAAAATAGTGGCTCACAAGATGTTTCCCAACCTAAAAATGCTAACCTCACTATTTTGTCACTTACCAACCCTTTAGAAATATATTTCCTAACTTCAAAGCAAAACAATGCTTTGGTTTTGCTCTATACTTTTTTGTGCTGTGGTATGAAGCGCCGCGTGAGACAACTGCAAAGTAGTTGTCTTTTTTTCATTTATTTCAACTAATTTGGCCCCGAAATTGGTGATGCAATTGTTGAACTATGTGTCCCTCCATGTGAGAGGGACCCATATGCAACAAATCTCCCCCTCCTGATTACATGGAGGGCTCTATCATACTTGCTACTAATCGACAATATTCAAACTTGCCTTTTGGTAGAATCTTGGTTAACATGTCTGATTCATTTTCATCAGTATGGATCTTTTCTAACTGTAATTGTTTCATCTCCATCACATCTCTGATCCAGTGATATCTCACTTCAATATGTTTTGATCGTGCGTGAAACGAGGCATTCTTACCAAGGTGAATAGCGCTCTGACTGTCACAGAACAACTGATACTGTTCTTGCTTGATACCAAGTTCATTAAAGAACTTCTTCATCCATAGCAACTCCTTACAGGCTTCCGTTGCTGCAATAAACTCTGCTTCAGTTGTAGAAAGTGCAACACACTTCTGTAACTTTGACTGCCATGCCACAGCTCCCCCTGCAAAAGTAATCAAGTAACCTGATGTAGACTTTCTCGAGTCAACATCTCCAGCCATATCTGCATCTGTGTAACCAACTAACACAGGTTCTGCTCTTCCAAATCATAAGCATATTTTGGATGACCCTCGAAGATACCTGAGAATCCACTTAACTGCAACCCAATGTTCCTTTCCAGGATTAGAAAGGAAACGATTCACAACTCCATCTGTATGAGCAATATCTGGCCATGTAAAAACCATAACATACATCAAACTTCCAACTGTTGAAGCATATGGAACATTGGACATTTCTTCCTTCTCTTCATCTGTAGAAGGGCACTCTTTGGAACTCAATTTAAAGTAATTAGCAAGAGGAAAACTAACCACTTTAGCCTTGTCCAGTTTGAATCTTTAAAGTACTTTATCAATGTACTTCTCTTGTGACAACCATAGTTTCTTGGCGCTTTTATCTCTGATAATCTGCATGCCAAGAATCTGTTTTGTTGATCCTAGTCTTTCATGGCAAAAGACTTATCTAGCTGTTTCTTCAAATTTTTTATTTTATAAACATTCTTACCAAAAATCAACGTATCATCCACATAAAGCAATAAAATAATGAAATCATCATCGGAGAATTTCTTCACAAATACACAGTGATCTGAAATAGTCTTCTTGTAGCCTTGCTTTCCTATAATAGACTCAAACTTCTTATACCATTGTCTTGGTGCCAGTTTTAAACCATATAGACTCTTCTTTAGTCTACAAACATAGTCTTCTTTCTCCTTTTTCACGAAACCCTCTGGTTGCTCCATATATATCTGTTCTTCCAAATCCCCAAGTAGGAAGGTAGTTTTGACATCCATTTGTTCAACCTCCAGATTAAAACCTGCGGCTAGCCTTAGCATTGTAGGTATGGATGTCATTTTCACCACCAGTGAAAATATCTCGTCAAAGTCAATACCCTTCTTTTGGCTGAATCCTTTGACCACTAATATTGCTTTGAATCAAGGATGGTTATTGTGTTCTTCATGCTTGATTCTGAACACCTATTTTTTTCTTCAATGCTCTTTTGCCTTCTGGAAACTTCACCAGTTCTAATGTTTTATTCTTATGCAAGGATTTCATTTCATCTTACATGGCTTCTTTCCATTTCTTCTTGTGTTCATCATTCATGGCTTCATCAAAGCTTTCTGGTTCTCTCCCATCAGTTAGCATTACATACTGATCAACTGGATATCTAGTAGATGGTTGTCTATTTCTACTAGATCTTAGTAATGGGACTAGAGAATCTTCAAGTGCTGGTGGTTGAATGTGAACACCATCATCATCCTCTGGTTCAACTTCATTGGAAGCATCCGCATTATCAGCTTCTAACTGATCATTCTGCACTTCATCTCCAACTTGTCTAGGCACCACTGTTGGAGGATTCAATCG
>JANVCL010000007.1:19161596-19175888 GCA_026546855.1 Erythroxylum incrassatum | reverse complement strand
AGACATCTGACTCTTTCCATCAAAGTCCTATTTATCCCCTTAGCTACGCCATTCAATTGCGATGTTTTGGTGGTGTCATTTGATGTCAAATACCATGCTCCTTACAGTAAGCATCAAATAATCTGATGTACTCTCTACCGTTGTCTATTCGAATGCATTTCAGCTTCTTCCCAGTTTATCTCTCAACTGAGGCGTTAAATTGTTTGAACACATATAGCACTTGATCTTTAGTGTTCAGAGTATAAGCCCACGTTTTCCTGGAATGATCATCAATAAAAGTCACAAAGTACTGTGCGTTACCAAGTGACTTTAGCAATGGTCCACACAAATCTGAGTTAATCATATCTAGAACATTCTTCATTTTGGATGGAGGAGAACTCTAGAAAAAAAACCTTGTTCTGTTTCCCTGCTAGACAATCTACACATTTCTTCTAATGTATCTGGTTTAGACCAGATAGCATATTCCTTTTTACAAGCTGAGTCATCCCTTTCTCACCAATATAGCTTAGTCTTTTATGCCACAAATCAATTGTATTATCATTCTCCACTGTATTGACAACGTCACTGGAGAGCTTTGCCTGCATCATATACAGTCTTGAGTGCTTCTGACCTCTGGCCACTACTAAGGAGTCTTTAGTAAGCTTTCATTTTCTGTTTTCAAAAGTATTTCAGAAACCTTCATCTTCTAGCCTGTTTATAGAAATCAAGTTCAGATGCATATCAGAAATGTACCTGACATCTTTCAACAACAATCTTAAACTATTCGCTGTCTCTAAATAAACATCTCCTTTGCCAACAACATTTGAAAAATTTCCATTTGCCATCTTAACAATGTCATAATTCCTAGGTGTGTAAGATGAGAAAAATTGTCTGTGAGATGTAACATGAACAGTAGCTCCACTGTCAACTATCCAACTTGTTTCTTGCGACACCAGGCTGAATACCTCTGTATTAATAACAAGGTTGAATACATCAACAATATTACATTGTTCATCATCATTGATTTCGTCTTTCTTCACATCTTTGTCTTTTTCCTGCTTAAACTTTCAGTAAAATTTCAAAATATGACCTTTCTTTTTGCAGTAATGACATTTCATATTTACATATCTGTTTGACTTTCCTCTGCTCTTGTCTCTATACTTTTGACCTTTAGATTGACTCCTTCCTTTATTTTCTGTAAGCAGAACATCTGAATATGATGAAGAGGCTGCATAATGTGTTTTACATCTCATCTCTTCATTTAGTATACTTCTTTTAATAGATTCCATATTTAATACGCCATTTGGTGCAGTATTTGTCAAAGACACCTTCAAAGTCTCCCAAGAATCTGGCAATGAAGCTAGCACCATTAGAGCAATCACCTCGTCGTTAAACTTTATGCCCATCTTTGATAACTGATCAACCATCCCTTTCATATTGTTTAAATGATCAACTACAGAAGTGCCCTCCTGGTATTTTACATGCATCAATTTTGTTAGATAAAACAATTTGTTGTTGCTGGTTTTTGAATCATACAACTGCTCCAGCTTATTCCACAGTATTTTTGCATGAGTCTCGTTACAAATGTGATTGTACACATTATCATCTAAACTGTCGAATATAACCACATGCTCAAACTCCAATTTTTCGTTGGACATCTCCTTCGATTTAGTTTTCGAAAATACTGGCAAATACATTTTTGTAATCATGAAGAGATCCTTCATCTTAGTTCGCCATATACGATAGTTCATACCTTTTAGATTGATCATTTGCTTGTCTTCACCTCCATTTGCCGAATTAAGTCAAATTTGAGAAAATTTACCTCAAAGATGGAATTAGGACGTCAAAATTTGGCGAAAAAGATATCTTCTAAATTTTCACCACAGGACCTAGCAAATAGTAACTTGTGAATAGTGCTCACCGGAATAGTATTGTCGGACTCCACTGGAATAGTACCGCTGGACCTGGTAAATAGTAACTTGTGAATAGTATCGCAAATAGTAGACTCAGTTATTATTACTACAGTGTCATCACCTTATAAATTTATTAAAAACACATTTAAAGTACTATTCATCACCTTTGCTGTTTTACATCAATTTTCCTAACGGATCACACCAAAAAATTCGTTGTAATTTTGACTTCCCAGTGACGTGCTTCTTTAAAAAAAATATCGCCAATAAAACACTGCTCTGATACCACTTGTTGGGCGTAATGGGTCTATTTTGTGAAAAGAAAAAATAAAATGAGCAAAATCGATATAGAATATTTAACGTGGTTCACCCTTAACTTTGGGCTACGTTCACGAACAAAACTAAAAATATGTCTTCCACTATTACAAATAGAAGGTATACAGAGATAAAATCAAAATAGTAGCTCACAAGGTGTTTCCTAACCTAAAAATGCTAACCTCACTATTTTGTCACTCACCAACCCTTTAGAAATATATTTTTCAACTTCAGAGCAAAACAATTCTCTGGTTTTGCTCTCTATTTTTTCGTGCTTTGGTATGAAGCAGAGAGTGCCTTATATAGGCACTCTGCCGTGTGAGACAGATGCAAAGTAGCTATCTTTTGTTTTTTTTTTCATTTCTTTCAACTAATGCAGTGCCACAATTGTTGAGTCACAATTGCTGAACCATATGTGTCTCTCTATGTGAGAGAGAACCATATGCAACAACGACAAGACAAAGATTAAGTTTCGGAATAAGCTACGAATTAAATTTCGCTTTATTATAATTTGTGTTAATCATTTTATAGCATTAAATAGATCTTAGTTTTCAGGAAATCAAAAGTCACAAAAAATTCTTATGATTATTTCTGTGCGGTTAGGATCGGATCTTAACCCGATTTTCCAACAAATCAATCATGATCCTGTCTTCAACGGCTATTCAAGCCTTCCTTTGCACAACAAGAACTCCTGCCCATGTTATTGCACAATTATTTCAGTGATTTTACGGTTTAAGATATTGGACGAGGACTAGAAACAGAGAGTTGAAAACAGTCAAAAGTTTCTAATTCTCTTCTGGTTGTTCCATATTATATAGTGAAATTGGCAGCCAAAAATGTCCTAAAAGAGTCCTATTTCCTAACATGTTTCATTCACATTCAAATCACCCTATTATAAGGTGCACAGTGCCCAGAAGTGGCTTACTTCTGCAATGGATAAGTTAAATGTTAGGTATATTAATTATTTTATTTAATATCAATTAATTAAAATTTACAAAATTATGACATGTAAATCCATTACACCTGGCATCCTAAATGTCGGAAAATACGTCTAATATAGCTTGACACTAATGTTAGACTATACCTACAAAAAATTGAAAATTCATATATTTAATTGTAATTTTTTTATATAATTAACCTTTTTTTCCTCGTAATAATTTCCTTATTTTACTTTATTAATAAGTTTTTATCTTTGAAAATAATATATTCTTTTTAATCTTTTCAATCTACAACTTTTGTATAAATTTACATGGAAGTAGTATATATGGTTGATATGTGGATTTGGTGAAGCTGATATATTTGATCTGAACTAACCTCAACTTAGTGAAAATAGTAATCGTATTGGTGACAATTTTGATTTTATATTTACATTTAAATACAATCATGAGTAATGCATATCCGTTTAAAACAAATCTTAATGAAAAAATGAGTTCTAATAATAATAATAATAATCGAGTTTCAAGAGTTTTAACTTTGAAATTTTCAAACGAAAACCTTGAATCTGTTACAACTTATGTGGAATACATAATTCCATACTATAATATGTGTGTGTGTATATATATATATATATGGATTCTAATGCTAATGATGAGTAATCAGAAAATTAGATGGTTATATCAAATATCTGACAGAGATAAATAAGAAAACTATGAACTACACCAATTGTTCTTGTAAGACTCAAAAAGAGACAACGATATATATACAGTAACTCGAGGGGGAAAAGTGCTTAACTAAAAGGATCACCTAGCTGAAGGCCCGTAACCTAATCAGCTAAATCCCCACATATAAATGCTCTATTGGTATCTCCCTCCGGTCCCAGCAACAACAGGAAGCCATTTACCAATATATAAACCGCGGCAGCATATGCATTGGCAGTCAAGCAACCATTACTGGCTTCCTTATTCCATGAACAACCAACCTCAACTGGAAAGACATCACCAGAAGGAAAGGAGAAAGACTTTATGAACAGACTCCCGACAACTCTTGACAAAAATTATGGGAAGGAAAAAGATGCAAAATTTACACTTTCAAGCATTAGCTTAGTCCTTCAACCTACATGAAATTCACCGTCGATACATCTTTCTTCCCTAGAAAGACCAAGTTTTCCCTATAAAACCGCCTTCCCTTATACCAAAACTTTGGATTTTTATATCCCCATCTGTATATGCCAAAATTTAACCATCTTCGGAAAACATTCTGCAAGTTTTACAGATTGAACCGTATCATGGTGAAGCTGTACTTCCATCTCTTTAAATTACACCTTCTCATAGATACCTTGCTCCACAAAGCAGAATAACATTTGACAAGATTCCACCCAAAGCACTAGTTTACAGCTTCAAAGAAAAGAACCTGAGGTTGCAAGTGCCCTCTTTCACACATAGAAAGAACATCAGCCCAGCTACCAATTACCTAGAGATCACAAGCAAATTGTGACACTTGAACAGTTGCACAAAAATGACGTGATTTGCATTTGAAGTGGAATTTACCTTTACAGTCTTGTCATCATACATAATCCATTGTTGATGCTCAGGACTGTATGCAAAGCAATGATAATGTTGCCCATAATAGCAAACCTAGTATCCAGAAGAAGTATAAGGGAATAAAGACATTATATCTAATAAGCATTTTGCCAATGATGAACAATCAATATTTCAGAAATATAAGCAGATATTCAAGAAGTCAAGGATAAGCTCATCTATGAAACCACTATAATTTTGTTGTTAATCATACGCCATATCCCCATGGGGTTTTCAATTTGCAAGTCAGTCAAGAACTTTCGACTTCAAACACTTTTCAGTTATGAAGAAAAAATTTTCACTTGACACATCATTCTTAATCTCTAATAACTAAGACAAGTGGCTTTGGCTTTGGACGTAAATTTTCAGATTTAATATCATTTGTCTGCCTTATGGTTGAAATAATGAGGATTTTTTAGCTTTCCCTATCCCCTTTTCTTCTTAATTTATTTATACTTTAATATCTTCTTGTTTGTTTATATTTCCTTGAGGTTCAACATGTTACAATATCCTCCCTCATTCTTAAAATGTTATTAAAACTCACCCCAAAACTTTCCAATCGGATAACAATAAATGTTTTCAAAGCCAAATCACAACTAAATGGCATAAGTTGAGCCCAGTCAAGATGCATACCACTGACACCAGGTTATGAATGTTCTTTGGATCCAGTCCACGGTAAAGTACACTGATATCTAGCTCAGTACTTAGGGCTGCTAATGTTGCTGCTATGTCATCGGCGCTTTCACATGTTTTCTGCCAACCTAGAACTGCAGTCCAAAAAACACATTTCTTCAAGTTTCCGAAGGAGTGGACTAGTTAAGGCACAAATCTCTACTCAGTCAGTCAAATCACCTGTTATAAAAACATGAGGTGGAGTTGCCAAAATGTGATGGATGTAGTTAGGCTTCCCACAACCACCAGTCTCAGGATCACAAACTAACTGGTGATTCATCTCAACAAGATTAAGAAGCTCATCAAAAGAACTTTCAGCACACATAATCTGCATAAAGATGGACGATCAAAGGGCATATAGCTATAGGTAAGTTTTTCTATGCAAATGACTATAAGCAAAGGCATAATAGATTAAGAATAGAAAATTTACTAAGCTTTTATTACCAAAAAAAAAAAAAAAGGCAATCAACATAAATGTTTAACTGAAAGTAGTTACCTTCATTGTTCGGAGGGCACTGGCATTTATGTTGTGGAAGAAAGAGGTGTACTTCATATGTCTGGACTCCCTTTGACAATTTTGGCAATTCATTTGCTCAAAAACATCCATTCCAAAGAAAGAATGCACTATACAAGCGTCACTTTTACAGTCCCAGGAGCCCATACAATTACTTTCTCCTGATTCAGAATCAGAAACACTGGAACCTGTAGTAAATGCTTGATGCAGGCACTCAAATATTACTGCCAATACTTCAGATGAATCATTCATTTGAGCCTGTCAATTGTTTACACTTTAGACCGGATACCTTATTAAATACACAACCTCATAATTAACTTCTGAACCAACAATCAAACAAACAATTATAATGAAGGAAAGATCTCATAGAAAGCATGGGTGAATAATGTAGTTCTCATTATTTTACCTCCTGGAAAAAATTACTATCTGGATACAAGTTGCTCAAAGCTATCCTCAGAGAAGTGGGAGCAACAGCTTCTCTTCGCAGATCAGTAGAAGCAATATTCAGAGCAGTAAAAATACCATACAATGCACAAACAACACATGGATCTCCCACATGACCATGGTCTGATGTTGATCTACTCAAGAACTCATCTCGAAATCGTCTCAAATGCCATAAGGACTGAAATCATACAAGAAAAAGAAACCATAGAAACCAGAACTCTTGATGTGGGAGTCATCATAAATCTAATTAATATGACATATGAAACTATGAATCATGTTATCTACCTGTATAATAACATTCAGAAAACAATTGTATTCACCAACATCATTCTTCAGGCCAGTACCAACCACATCGGCTCTACTCACAGTTCCAAACATGACCTCACTTGGCAAGATACCAACATTATTCCCTTCTGGAGGTATCTGAGGGGACCTCAGACTAGAAACGGGCATTTTCTGATGTGCTTGAAAGGTGTCTGAACATAATACATATAGACACGTCAACAATTTTCCAACCTATACTTTCAAGGATTAAGTAAAAGTAGTATATGACTTAAAGATGCTTGCAATGCATTAAAATTCTTGCACTAAGTGCAACATTAATAATTCAACTATACAAAAGAATCAATCTAAAATACAAAGTGAAATCCATCTAATGTTTGACTCAGCATAGTGCAAATGAAAACTTTTCAATTGATAAAGTCCCAAGAGTGGTGGCATCACTGAAGTAAGAAAGTAAGACTCGGTACAAGTGCATAACTAGAAATATAACACTTCAACTTGTATTGACCCAGTTGAACTAAATGACTTACAACTAGATATCATATGGTTTCATTAACCACCACCCACTTATAAAGGCCAGGGATAAAACTACGGTAAATTGATCCACTTGTCCTGATGATCAAAAGGTTTACTTCAGTACAACAACAAGGTCCAATCAATTTATACAATCTAGAATAGTAGGACAATAAAGGCAAGATATAATCTGAAACAGGCACGAAACACTTTCCCAACAGCAAAAGTAAACCATCATAAGTCACATCTTAATTTATGAAAAAGCATGTATCTTAATCGTTATTAGGGAAAAAAAGAGGCATGCCCATGGAAAAACAATTTCCACAAAGTTGCATATCACAATGTTACTAAAACCACAAATAATAAATTGTTCCAGAATGAAGTATATGAAGAGCTGCAGCATTTAGCATGAGGTACAAGAATCAATGTCACAGCAAATTATCCATGCTATAAAGACTAAAGAACCACAAGCCCAAACCAGGCAGAGGATTTTAGCTAATATTATTTTAGATCCTAGCGATAAGGCATGCTGTTGGGATAATTAACCTTAATAGTTCATAAAATTTCAATGGCTATATTAACAGATGATAAAAAAAAGGTATAATGATAAAGAATTTTACCCAGGCTTTGGCGGACAGCCTTCTCTAGGTCAGCCTGAAACCTTTCCTCGTCATCCTCCTCAGCTTGCAAGTGTCTCAAAGTCATACTTGTACCATCTCCTGTACCAGGAGTAACTTGTTGTGATACAGAAGACAAGACTATCAGTCTGAGTTTCTAGATAACTTGTCATAGAAGGGCTTAAGGAACAAACTCTAAATTCAATTAGTGAATACAACAGCATAATATAGGCGGGGAATAACAACCAGAAATCAACATACTAGTATTGAACAAAAACAGTCAATCACTACAAAGGGGTTATGTTTGATACACTCCTGCCCTCATCCATGCACGACAAAGTTTATTCCAATAAAATTATGAAGAAAAATGAAGAGAAAACACAAATAAAACAAGTACCACATCCAAGTTCAACTTTTTCCTTGTCAGATGATTTTGCTTCAAAAGATTTGACAGCACTCTTCTGCCGTCTACCTCTTCTTACCGTCTGTCTATCTGACATCACCATCCCATCCTCTATAACCTCTCCATTCAGTAACCCTGCCAAACCTAAGTTAGAAAAAATCTTTCCAGTCTAATCTCATTCAGAAACACAATTAGACAATGCTAACCTTGCTTTGATTTTGGGTAATGAGGCTTATCGACAACGGCGGTACTGGGAACTGCCCCACCATTAGCATTTACCACAGCCATGTCCTTAGAACTGTTGGCAAACTCATGATCTTGGACCAACTTTTCCTGATAGGCAATATTTATGAGATTTCTTCAGTATTCAAACACACTTCCAAAAAAGAGGACAATACTATCATTGCCATAATTTCTAGACCTCAAATCAAGAATGGCATTTTCAATTAAAATATACAAGAAAAATAGTAGCAATAATTGTTATCCCATACATTCCTAGTGAAAGTGAGAGCCTCTAGTGAAAATTCTTACAGATTGTGTATGTACATCACCAACACCAGATTCCCCAGTCACCTCTGTAAATGTCCGATTAGATTTCTTATGTTGCTGCTCAGCTAGGTGTTTCAATTTAGCCTCATTCTCCATTTGTCTCTGATATTCTAAAGTCTCCTCGAGCTTTCTTTCCTCAGCTTCAAGCTCGATTTTACGTCTGAATTCTTCTTCCTGTTGCTTCCAGTCAACACCATTCACTGGGAGAAGCTCAGAATCATCACCATCTGATGCAACTCCATGGGAACTATATGACAGAAATAAATGAACGTAGATTAGCACATACTTTACCTGAACAGCATACAAAATATATGGTAACATTTAATCCTACAAAGCAGATACAGAAATGCAACATGAGATCAAAAGCAGACATACCCCATATCAGTAGGCTCATCACAAAGCAAATAGCTATCATTACAAATGGAACTCTGCAATAACAGAAAAAATCAGATAGACATCATGGTATGCAGATAACTAATCAATCATCCATTAAACAAAGCAACCAAAAGAACAATTTTAAACCTTTGGATCCTTAGTTTTCTTGTAATCCTTCTTTTTCTTATCTTTTGTCCTCTCCAGAACATTCTTTGCATTATCAGTCGCTCCTCGTACAGCCTTTTTAGAATCAAGTGCAAGTTCAGCTAAAAAGGCTTCTCTTGCTGCATCAGACTTCTCTGTCGCATCCTTCTCAGCTAGATCCTCTAAATGTGCCTAGAAAAGGAAATTGAACATAAGATAAATGAAGTAGAATTCAAGGGGGGGAAAAAAGTAAACAAGACCTAGCTGTCTTCTAAACATTTATACAGACCCTCATGTATGATTTCACCAGAGGCAATAATATCATACGATAATCATCAGCAGAAATGGGGTCAAGTTTGAGTTCCAACTGCTGCATTTCTGTAGCATTTCGCATTATTCGTCCATCAATTTTACTGAGCTGCAAGACCAGGTAAGTTTGTTAGACAAGCAAAATAATACATGATATGTTCTTCATGACAAGTGTTTCACAGTCCATATGCTCACCTCTACTGATAACTGTTCTTTCTGTTTCTGAATTGCAACTTCAATGCAGGTGTCCATTTGATGGAAACAATCCTTGATTCCCCAGCCATTGGAATCACCAGATTCCAAGTCACATAACTGAGAAGTCATACCCCCATGAGTATCCTCATATCCAAATTGGTTTAAATTTAAAGCTTCTGCTTCTTTTAACACTTTTGAGATGACATCTAACTCAAACCTACTGCTCTGTTGCAAAGCATGATTCCCATTAGCAGAAAGCTCCTCTTTCCGTTTTCTAAGCATATCTGTGTAGATTCCGCTAATAGAGTCTGTGATAGTCTCCCTCTTCTTACCTCCTTCAAGGCAAAGATCTTCAACAGCCTGCAAGGCTTCCTCATAGCTTAATTGCTCACATTTTCTTTCACAAAGGCCCTGAAGATGCTCAAACTCTTTTTCAAGAGTACGGAGAATTTCTATTCCTTGATGCCTTTTCTCTTCTTTTCTTTGCATCCATGATTGCAGTTGCTCACCGCATGAGGAGCCCGAAAACATCCATGACAAAGCATCAACATCAGGCAGAACTCCATTTCCACGGCTAACATTGGAAGCAACTATCTGAGTAGCATTATCAAGACATGTGTTCGACGCAGAATCTGACTGTAATAGATGTTCATCCAAATAGAGAAACGATGCATCCCCATTAAGTATAATCTTCTCTTTAATCTCAGCGCCTTTGACACTACTGTTTGAATCATCTAGTATACTGCTTTTCTCAGAATACCTACCCAAACCACAAGAATGAGATAGCTCCTGCAAGAATTTGAGGATCTTTCTAAGCTGGGATGCTCCCAGAAAACAAATGCAAACAGGTGTTTGGTCCACACTGCGGTTCATTAGCTGTGAACCAGAAGTAAGGGTCTGCAACTCATCCATGGTAAACTGTATCACCTTGCTAAGGTGGCTTGCAGCAAGATACTTGTGTCTAATAAGGGCTTCAAATACAGCACGGATTCTTTCAAGGAGCTTTGTGCGCTCTGGATCATCTGACAATGGCCAGTTATGGATAGAATATGCCACAGAACCCAGGCTCCTATCACATTCTTTGCACTCAGTACTGAATGTTGCATCAGTGCCATTGGCCCGTGCAGTAAAATCATTACAACTTTCCTTCTCTGGAGACGAATCCCAGGCATCTTTAAAACAATCATCACATTCTTCATTAAGATTCCCTTGGTAGAAATTGTCAGCAAGCTCAACATCCTGGCCTTTCCCTTCATTCCCGATGATCTTAAGGGCTAAGGTGATATCCAATGGTTTCCAAGAACAACTAAGAATCATGTCTGCCCACTCATTGTCAACACTTTGTGGCAAGACATCCTGCATTTTTGGCATAAGATTTCCCATGTGCTCCTGCACCGCATGGTGTATATGAGTTTCTGCATCTGCATACTTCTCCATGCACCTACAACACATCCAAAATTTCCACGTTTTGTTATCCTCGGCAAACAACAAGGCCTCATCCAAAACCTCACCCGCCATTCCATGTTTTGATGACCCAAAATAACTCTTCAAATCACTAACCTTGATTTTCAACAACTCCTTTTTCATTTCCAAATTCATCGAAGCCCAATATGACCGTATGTGATCCTTTCTTTCAGTATTACTTGCTTGCTTCTTTGCATTGCTCCCATACTTTCTCCTCTCTCCTCTCTTGTCGCTTCCACTCGATCCCTCCAACTCCTTCTCACTCCTTTCTCCCTCATTCTGCCCCAAACTCGACTCTGATTTCTGCTGCAACAATCTAGCAGCAGCAACCCTAACTTCAATCTCTTTTCTTCTCTCTTCAGGCGTCTTTGTAGCCTTTTTAATCTCATTCGGCCTCCTTGTTTGCACTAACCTAACCTCCATAGGATCTTCAGTCGCTCTCCGAATAGGTATCAACCTAATCTCCTCCCCAGTCCCTAAATTCTTCATCCAAGTTGAAATCGACGCAATACTAGCTTTCTGCTTCAAACTCCTCAACTCACTTTGCACATGAGCAACCCTCGCCTCCGCACTATTTATCTTCTGTTGACTCTCCTCCTGCAAACTCTCTTTCGCAGGATCAACCGGATTCTGAATTTCCAAAGCTCGGTCGCACTCTCTCATCACCTCCTCATAGTCCTTCCCATCATTTGCCGCCTCATAGAGCAAATTAGCGTAGAAATGCGCGAACTCAATCGAGTGCGGAGACAATTCTGCGGCTCTACGTGCAGAATCAATAGCGTTTTTCAAATGCCGTTGCTTGGCGTTAGGGTCATCGATAATCGACGCCACTTTCACACACACAGTGCCCTGAACACGGTAAATTAGGGCAGAGTGAGGCGAGTTATCTCCATGATGAGAACATGATTCCTTCATCAGCCTCAGTGCTTTGGTGTGGTTTCCTCGGCGAAGCGCAGTGAGCGCTCGCTCGCATTCAAGCTTAATCGCAGAGTACGAAGAGCCATCCGATTCATGAGAAATAGATGGGTCGATCTTCGCAAGTGTAGAATTACTATGATTCGGCGATTGTTCGGCTTCATCAACCGTCGCCGCCGTAGAAGAAGAGGGAAGAGGAGGATTTTTGCAGCGAGGAGCGACGGCACGCTTCTTAGGCCCCATAACTCATATATAAACTTCTCTACAACAAAAATCGGATTGTCTCATGCATAAATAACCGTCTCTCTTTGGTTATGTACACAGAGACGAAACAAGAATAAGAAGACGTGCGTATTACAACCGGAGACTTACTTGAAGACTTCACCACAGACCACAATGAGGAATATGGATTTGACCGGAGAAGCCGCGTGCGGCGGCAGAGTAGTGGTGGCGATCGGCGATGAAATCTAGGTAAAGAGTTGAAGAGTAAGAGAAGCGCTGTGAGTGACAGACGGGCACCTACCCATGGGAGGAGACAGGGGGAGAGTATATTTTAGCAATTAAGGATCATCTGTTTTATACCTGGGGCTGGGGGAAATGTGGAATGGGACCCCAATTAATCCCAGGTATTCAGCTAATCGCCTATTTTTTATTATTTAATTTAGCGATATTTTTACTCATAATTATTAATTTTTTAATTCTTTTTTATGATAAGATTTTCGCATGTAAATGGTTAATTAAGCATTAATAACGTAATTTGGTTATGTTGTGATTAGAGAAGGAAAACGGAAAACGAACAAAACAGGACAAAGAAATGGGTAGGTGAAGATTATTATATGGTTAATGTGTGTGTGAGTGTCCGTGACCAAATCAACTCTAGTTTTGTGTGCAATACTTCAAGCTTTAGACCATGTGTTCAGGCAGAGCAAGAAAAGTTAGGTTTTTGCAGCTTTTGTAGGTCGATGAGCTATGAAGAAGAATTTTCAGTAGATTCTTAATTTAAAGTCAATGATTTTTGATGAAATGGAAAACCTCGGATGAAAATTGTTAGGGAGGACTGAAGCAATGGCATTCTTTTTATTCACCAATTAAAAACTGTGCATAACACAACTATTTCTTGACGAAACTTGTGAGAACAAAATGATTACTAATACAGCACAAGTTTACATCGAAATGTGGTGGAAAATGAAAAGGTGATAATGATATGAGAGTAAAATTCAACCAAAGCATCTCCAATTTCGTTTCTAGTAAACATAAGATAGGGCAAAAGCAATATGCACTAACTTTTGTCCTTCTTAACACACATTCACTGCACTTAAACTTGCACAAAGATAAGTGAGTCCGCAGCGATTCTGATAAAATCTTTTAAATAGCAGAACTTGACTGCTTTTACACTAGAAATCCTGGGAAGGGTAGTATGAGACAGAATAGAGAAGTTGGGTCGTAACACAAACGTATTATCGATAACAAAACATAAAACGAGAAAAATAATTGCAACAGCACAGTGCTTCTACATGTCTAAATGAGATTGCAATAATTGATGTTTTCAATTTTCTGATAGAAATTGTATTCGGACCAGAAATGAACTTCATAATGGACACTTGAACAATGACGATGTTGCCCAAGCAAATGATGTTGACCTTTAATGATACCTTGTCTCATTACTGTTTTTGCTTTAAGAAAAGACAAGTTGAAAGATACATGGAAGTATTGCCTTATTTTCCCAACAATATTCACATTTGTATGAAACAATAGGACCGACCCTTTTAGACATGTGCTGCAAATTCTTCAACCAACCAGCAAGCACTGCCGGTCGCTGGCAAGCCAAATATGTTATCTCGAGATCGATCTCAATCTGACAATATCTATATACGATGAACTGTCGTCAAGAGATTTTGTTACTTATTGCCGTGAGTTGCGTAGAAATTGACTCAATAGCAAAAGCGTAAATTTAAGGGGCTGTTTGTTTTCGTTTTTTTTTCCCGTTTTTTGTTTTCGTTTTTATAAAAAGAAAAACAAGTCAGTAAAACGTGTTTGGTTTACTTTGTTGTGGTTTTTGTTTATGAAAATAAAAAAACCACAACAATTTTACAAAAACCAAAAAACATCGTTTCTCTGAATTTTGACAACATGTTTTCTTCAACAGAAAAACAACGTATCCCTATTATCTATCTTG
>JANVCL010000007.1:19124402-19134981 GCA_026546855.1 Erythroxylum incrassatum | reverse complement strand
AATGTTCTACATTGAAATTAAAGGTAGCTAATGTTAGATTCTAATGTCATTAAGTTATGAAATATGTGACTGGGACAAAAAAGCAACAAGTGTATAAATTGCTATTCAGCCAAGACTAATCACTTGTTACAACTCAACAAATATCAATCGCTGTATAACGTAAACAAGTGTATAATGTAAACAAGTGTATATCAATCACTTGTTATGACGTAAACAAGTGTATTCAGCCAAGACTAATCACTTGTATAAACATGGTTCACGTCATAACAAGTGTATAAACAGTGTATATTGATTCCCATCGTCAAAATATAAACATCGTCGAACACATGGTTTATGACAATAACAAGTGATCATAATCGTACCATTGACGATGGGAAGTGTATAAACATCGTCGAACACATGGTTTATGACAATAACAAGTGATCATAATCGTCAAAATGTCAAACAAGTGATCATAATCTGTCATTGTGTAATTGTCAAAATCGATGCACATGGTTCACGTCATCAATCACTGCACATGGTTTAAATAACAGTATGTGTTCAGTATGGTTTATGCACATGGTTCACGTCAAGGTCAAGATACCAGCGATAATAGACAGCGATTTTTTTCTATGGTTTATGCACATAGATAGCTTTCTTGATATCTATTGACAGCGATAATAGACCAGGAGAAGATACCAGATAATAGACAGGAGAACGTCTTTTAACGTGATAATAGAGCAGATACCTATCGACAGCGAGGCAGCGAGGAGACCCGATCAGAGAAGAGACCAAGAGAAGATGAGAAGACGGCAGTTCGACGATGGCAAGGAGAGTTCGACGATGGCAGTTAGTTGATTCCCAAACTATTATATTGGAATGAAAGTTTGATACCTACCCCTATTGGAGGGTTTAGTGGATTCCCAAATATATTGGAATCAATCCATTACCTTGGGAATGAAACCCCCAAAACAAACATTATTTTTTACTATGATTCCATTCCTTCATTCCCAAACCCCCAAACCAAACGCCCCCTAAGAATTAAGTCTTACTAATGCTTAAAGTGAATTATAAGGCTTGCAAATGAAGGTGAAATGCCTATAATTCATTTTCAATGCTTAAAAATAGAGAAAATGTCTTACGACCTGAAAATAAAGATGAAATGCCTAAAATTGAGTCTTGAGGATTAAAATATAAATTTTTTATGTAAGTGAGTCTTGGGGCTTGAAAATGGAGATGAAATGTTTAGAATTAAGTCTTAGGATCATGATAATAATGCCTAATTTTTATGACTAGTACACAAGACATGGTTTAAACTTTAAGGTTTTGTGAACTTATAGGTTAGGCTTGGATTTTATATTAGTCTTCCTTGGCCTCTTAATGGCATATTTTACTAAGTGAATTCTCCTTTATTACATCATACAATAACTTAATAATTAATAAAATAATAAGAAAATGATAGTTTTAAGTTCCATGTTTGGAGTATATTGACAACTTAGGCATCAAACATATGACCTAATTAATAGAAAATTTTTATTTAATTTAGGTTCTTAAAAATCAAGTGTTTAAATGATATTTTAATTTGTTTTAAAAATATGATCCTAAATAAACTAAATCCAAAAGTAAATAAAATATGAAATCTGTATATCACATAATGAATCACATTATAGGAAACAAACAAGCTGATATCATAGGATTTAAGTTATTTCTTACTTCACCAATCTTTTTCTGTGAACTTGGCGATGTCTTAATACACCTTTTTTAAATTTTCAAATGTTAATTCAAGAAAATTATAGAAAATAAAATTAAAACCTAAAATTAAAACAATAATAAAAAATGATAATGTAGCTTAAAGTAATGAAAATAAAAGGCACTTATCTCTATTATTACTTCTTAGTTCATTCTTATTCCTATCGTGGTATTGGTATTTAGGCATAGACCAACCTACAGAAGGTTTCATCTATGACAAACATCACCCTCATACTCATCCTCTTTTTTTGGAGGTTTTAAGTAATCATATGTGAGTGTAGTTAGATGAGCACCTTGAGGCAGCAGGACAAAAATTGTTATGTTAATCCCTCCTACTTGGAGGAAGAGTCCATTAATTTGGACTAATTTCATGTGTTATACCATATGAGTATTACTTCATATAATGATATTTGGTATTGGTTTGAAGTGTCAACTTTGTCCCCATTTTAAGTTGTTCATTAAAGGCAAAATGGGGAAGAAAATGGGGGCATATGGCTGGAAATTAATAATAGAGTAGCATAATCTAGAGTGCGTAAAGAAGAGAAGAGAGAAAGACAAGTGTTCAGAAGAGAGATATAGTGTATATCAAAATTTTCTCCGGTTTCATTCAATGACCAAATGACTTTTGATCGAGATGAAGTTTTATTATGTTGTTTCTGGTTGCCTTTTCATATTCAACGGTTAGAATCTGATTTGAAGCTCTCTAACTTGGTATTCTTGTCCAATACTCCTTATATATGAATTTGTATTTTGTCACCTTTTAGGTGATGATTATTGGGTTTTGTTGCACTAAGGAGCTTCCTTGATGATTGTGTTTACCTCTAGTTGAGCTAAGGAAGAACAATTTGTTGTACCTATTTGATTATTGTTGATGAGTAGAAGTTTTAGTATCATTTATTGATGGTCCCATGGTTTTTCCCAAAATTGCGGTTTTCCAAATAAATCCTTGTGTTCTTTATGTTGGGTTGATTATATTTGCATTATTTTGCTATGATTTTGGTTGGAATCGATACCCTATATAACTATACAATTTGGGAAATGCTTAAGTTTGTTGTTGTTTATGGAATTGGATTCCTTTCCTGCCAACATAGTGGTATCAAAGCCAAGTTAGGGTTTGTGTGGTTTTGTGCTTGTTAAGATGAAAGATAAAAGTGGCATCCACATAATGATTTATTTGAATATCGGAAACTACTCTGTGTAAAAAAGTAAAATGGAAGACATCCTTTATTGTAAGGATTTGTATGAACCCATTTTAAAGAAAGAGATACCAACTAGAGTCATAGAGAGTAATTGGAAGATTCTGAATCGAAAAACTGTTGGAACAATTAAATTGTTTTTGATCCGAGTGTCCTCCAACATGATGCCAATGACACGAATGTTTGCAATTTGTGAATGAAACTTGACGCTATGTTTGAGAGGAAGGATGCCTTGAGTAAAGTGTCATTGATAAGAAAACTTGTAAAGTTGGAGTATAATGACAGTGATAGCATAGTAGTACATTTGAATGAATTTCAAAGATTGATAAATCAATTGTTTGTCATGAAAATGTCTCTGGATGATGAGTTGCAAGCGCTTTTACTACTTTGCTTATTGTCTGAAAGTTAGAACACTATTGTTGTGTCTCCTAACAACTTAGCTCTAGAAGACAAGCTGACAATAGAGATTGTCAAAGCTAGTCTGCCAAATGAGGAGACAAGAAAGGAAGAGATAGGTACCTTCCACCAATCAGAGGTTAATTTAACCCAAAAATCTACTAGGGGTAGAAGTAAGAGTAGAAAACCCCATAACAAAGACAAGTCTAGGGGGAGATAAAAGTCTAAAAAAAAGATCATTTGCCACTATTACGACAAGTCCAGACATATCCAAAGATTTTTACAGAAAAAGAAAAAGTGATTTGGCTAAGGAGAAGCAAGAAAAGAGTGAAAAATATGAGCATCAACAAGAAGAGAAAGACACCATTGCAATTGCTACTAGTGAGGAAGACTTATTCTTATTGGTGATCAAGGTTGTTTAAGCCTTGCTTGTGATGATTGCACTTGTGTGATTGATTCGAATGCCTCATATCATCTTACTTCACATCGGGAATACTTTTTGTCCTTCACTAGTGGAGATTATGGCAATGTGAGTATGGAAAATGATGGCTTATCTAAGATTTTAGGCATGGGTACAATGTGCTTAAAATCATCCATAGATTATCAATTGGTGTTGAAAGATATCAGATATGTGTCTGACATCAGGTTGAATTTGATTTCAACATGTGTGCTCAATAATGATGGCTTCTCTAGTAAATTTAGTGAGAGAAAATGGAAGCTTACTAAGGGGAGTTCAATAGTGGCCCAAGCTATTAAGCAGAGATTTTTATATGTGATGCAAGCTAAGTTATGACATGGAGATGCTAATGCGATTGATGATTCCCCACATGAGTGAAAGAGGTATGCAAGTCCTTTCAAAGAAACAATTCCTCCCTGAACTGCAAGGTATGTCTCTAAGATCTTATGTTAATTGTTTAGCTGGAAAATAACACAGAGTGTTATTTAAATCTCGTCCACCGTTTAGTAGAAAATATCCTTTAGATCTTGTTCATACAAATGTTTATGTTATGGATGCCAAATCACATTCTAATGCACTTTATTTTGTCATTTTATTGATAATTTTTCTAGAAAATTGTGGGCTTTTATGTTGAAAACCAAAGATCTGGTACAATCGACATTCAAGGAATTTCAGGCTAGAGTTGAGAGAGAAGCAAGTAGGAAGCTCAAGTATGTCGAAACTGATAATGGTAAGTAAAATTTTAGTGTGAAGGTGTTAGATTTTATGGCATTTGATTTTGGAAGGGTTATCAAAATATTATTTGTAGTGTTTGCTTGTGAAAAATGTATTCTATGATTGTTTAATTTTCAATTGTATTTAGATTTCATTCACGATGCATGACATTTGAAGTGCGAATAAATAGGTAGAGATGAATAAGAGGGGGGGTGTTGAGAAGAGTTAATGAATTAGAATTATTATTTGCTTGAGGAGAAGCAAATTTAAGTATAAGGAAGTTAATACGTAATGTTTTAGTGATATTTTTAGCCTCATATTTAATAGATTTTTCTTGTTTATTTGAATATTTTTATCGATTTTGGTATTTAACTTGTTTATATTTTGTGTATAGGTCTAATTCACTCATATGGAGCAAAAAGGAAAAAAATTAGACAAGTTTGTAGCAATTTGGAGTTGTTTTAATTAAGTTATATAGTGCATAACAATATACATGACAGTGTTGGAGAGTTTAGAGGTATATTGAGTGTTTCCTATAGAACACACCTATGTTGGTTGGTAATATGCTTGTGTTAAATCGTAAGAAGTTCATGTTAACAATATACTATTGTTTGTGTACGTGTTAGCTTCGAATAGTGTTATGCATTATCTGAAGAGCATGGTCAAGCACTTGTATTGGTGCCCGTTTATCTCACTATATTTGGATTTCAAATTTAAAAAGATAAGATTGAGTGATAAAAGATAAAGAAGCAAGGAAAATGTCAGGGGACCATAAGATGGAACAAAGGAAGAGAAACAATCAAAGAAACCCCTTTAGAGAAAATTTTCATTAATCTGGAGTGAATTTTTTGAAGCTTCTAGGATTTCAATCATGCTATCCTCAATTTTTAGCTTTTTCTTTAATTTTGATGTTTTTTTGGATAATATGATAAGCTAAACCCTTTATGTTGCCTAGATTAGATGAACTCCATGATGGATCTTGTAGTGACTTTGTTTTAATTTAATTTACTCTTTAATTCCGTTGAGATTCAGTTATGTGTTAGTTCTTATTATTAAATATGTTGATTTATGTATGATTTCAAACAATTGAGATTGAGAAACCTAATGTATAAATAGATCTAGCATAATCGAAAGGATTTGCATGTAAACCTAGAGATAGGTCAACATAAATCTTCTAAATTAATTTCAAACCAAACAGTGAAATTCATAAATTGATTAATGTGATTCTAAGGGTTTAATTTAGAAAGAGATTTTAATTAATCAATCTAGGATTAAGTGTTTACAGTCTTGAGAAAGATATTAGCCTAATTAAGGAATTTCCATAATTTAATGAACTTGAGAATGATTAGTGGAAATCATGATTGTATGAAAAGTTTTAGGGGATTTGAATTCCAGGTATCAATTTTTTATTGGTTGGTTTTTTACACTTTTATTATTTTAGCTTCTTGATTACATTGACCTATTCTTAGTTTATTTTCCTTTTAAAA
The DNA here is from genome assembly GCA_026546855.1 of Erythroxylum incrassatum. NCBI lineage: Eukaryota > Viridiplantae > Streptophyta > Magnoliopsida > Malpighiales > Erythroxylaceae > Erythroxylum > Erythroxylum incrassatum. Next base: position 19,129,003 of record JANVCL010000007.1, on the reverse strand, counting down.
ATTTGAATTATCACCATCACCTTAATTATAAGTTAGATAATAGAAAAAGAGTTAGTATTAGTATTTATAGTCTTTATGAGATCAACATTTAGTACTTTGAGGACTATATTATAGAATGATAGGATCACTTGCCTTGGATAGCCTATAGATTAAATGAATTGAGTTATATACATTACATATAAGTGTCCACCATTGCCTCTTTTACTTTTGAAAGATTTTGTTGGCATTTCCTATAAGGACGGAATAGAAAATGATAAAAAGGTCAAACTAGACCTTAAAATTTTTAATAAAATTTTACTAAAATCCATACATTCAAAAATAATTCTAATATTTTTATAAAAAATAATTTAGACCCTAACTTAACAATTTCATCAATCCTATATTTGAAATTTTCATTTTGATATTTTTCTTATTATTTATTAATATGCCCTCTTATTAGATGTTCATTCCAATAGGAAAGAGGCCTATAAAAAATAGTCTCATTAACTTTAAAACTAGATTGCAACATAATTGGGAGTTTTTGGATTGTTTTCATAAACGTGAACATATGCTTATTGACATTCCTAATCTTCTTTTTTTCTCATTTCTTTTGCAATCCCTGATCTTAAATTTGTCTTTTGTTTTTCCATCAATACTTAAGGACATCTTTATAAACTTTTTATCTTTTATTGTGACATTTTTTTACGTCATTCTATTATAGAATGTCAAAGGGAGTTCCTCCTCCACTTTATCTCTTTGATCATACTACCTTATAGAATTACTCTTATGTTTTAAGTCTATTTCATTGGAGTCTTTATGTGAGTGTCCTTCCTTAAGAATACCCTTGTTCAAGTGTTTTAAAATATGTGGTTTCCATAACTAGTTTCAATAAACAACAACTTCCACTAATGCATCTTGGTATTCCCATTACAGATTCTAGACTAGTCTCTAAGGATTATGCCTGCTTAATTTTCAAGATCAATCTCAAAATTGCTCCTTGGAGAAATCTCTCTATAGCTGGAAGAGCACGAGTTATTATCTCCATCTTAAACTCCATCAGTGTGTATTGGGCTACTCATATTGCTTTCCTTATAAAAGTTATTAAAATAATTGATAAGATCCTTAATAGGTTCTTGTGGATTGGGTGCAAAGGTAATCCTTGTAAGGTGAAGATGAGATAGGGAAGGTTTGTTTACCTAAAAGCCAAGGTGCACTCAGTATTATCTCTCTCAAGCTACTTAACATTGTTTCACTCATAAAGAGAATATGAAGGTTGCTCACTGATAAGCAAGCACTTTGGTACAGATGGATCCATACCTATTTCATTAAGAATAAGAATCTGTGGAGCTTTAATTCAAATTATCTTGCCTCTAACACACTGAAATCCATTTTCAAAATGACACCTCACTTCATTCACCTTATTGGAAATAGGGAAACCACCTTCTTCTGGTTTGATAATTGGTTGTTAGTAAGTCCTTTAAATAAAATGAATGAAGTTGTAGCTCTTAAACCTTTTATTAACCACAAAATTTAGTGGATCAAGCTCCCACAATTTAGGTTTGCTCTAATTCTAACTCCATTGAAGACTAAAATTATGTAGACCTATGTTAACTCGGATAATGACAACATTATATGGAAACATACCTTAAATGGTAAGTTCACTAATCAGTCTTACAGATAGGTGATTACAAACAACTTGCCAACCCTCCAACGGACAAGCATAGTTTGGTTTGACCATCAACATCCTCGAGCATTTACAACTCTTTAGATTGCTATGCTAAATGAGGTACCAACTATTGATAGGATTGCAAGATTCATACACCTTACTAACTAGTGTAATCTATGCAAAAGAGCTTAGGAAACTTCGTACCATCTCTTCTTTAAATTTAGCTATGTTATTGACACTTGGAAACCTTTGTTATACAAATGCTTGATTACTGAGTTTCCACAAGATTTAAGTCAAATCAAGGTTTCTTACACTGATATGAGATTCCAAAGTAAAGCCATTAAATGATGTTTTTGCATTTCTCTATCCTTTCTAGTTACTATTATATGGGATGAAAGGAATAGTCAAATTTTTCATGACAAGTGCCTCTCTACTCAATAATTCAGCATTCGTCTAATGTTGCTGATAAGAACTCACATCAGTGTTTATATGCATAAGGAGTTAGATCGGCAATTTTTTAGATCTTGTTGAGAGTGTAATCATATTCTGGTAATTGTAGCCCTTATTTCTTTGACTATGTTTCAATTATAAGCTTGTGGTTGGTCTGTTTCTTTTGTAATTTACAAGTTGTCCTTTACTGATACTGAATCTCTTGATTGCCTTTTATGTCTTAATTTAATTCCATTTTTCTAAAAAATGATTTATTGTTATAATTTATATCTATTGTCAACATAATTAGGAATCTAATTGGTCATAAAAAAGAATGGTAAATGAAAGAAAAAATAAATTTAATCAAGTTAGACTTAATTATAAAATTTGAGAAACTCTATAATTAAATATGAGGCATTTAATAAATAAGGAATAATATGAGATATTGGATCTTATTTAAGTCTATGTGGTTGCTTATAATTCTAATCAAAGTTTTAATTAAAATTAGAATTTTATTTTAATTAAAGTATTAAAAGGTTAAATCTTATTATAAATAGGTTGAAAAAACTAGCGTTTCTTACCTATCCTCTCTCTATATTCTCAACAAGTTACTATGAATACTGTTAGAGGTCGGACACACATGTTAGTATAGTAATTATGGTGAACTAATTTCAAAAATAATTTGAAGGAAACAATAAAAAATATCAAGTTACATAATAAAGTACAATTGATGTTTATGTTTATTATGTTTGTACATTAATCATATTATAAAATTATAAAGTGATCTTGCCTTTTAAAATATCATATTTTACTACACAGAAGATCATATCTTGCCCTAATTTTGCAGCAAAACCTCATATGTTTGGTTTTCAAATTTAAAGTGAAATAAGATATATAGGGCTACATTATGGGCTTTGGCAATTATTATGTGCATGTTGGTAGGCCATATGCTAAAGGGTTTTCGAGGATATTGACAAAAAGGAAATCAGCACTTGATGCATTCAATTCTACTGAGTCTAGAAGCTCCACTATTATGAGTGTTTTTCCCTATTTCATGGCCTAATTTAAGGATCAGATCTTATGTTCCGGTTATAATATTCCTATCTTATTCCATTAATTCTTATCCACACATTTATGTGGACTCCACATAAATGTATAGATGAGATTGAATGGAATAGGGTTGAAACAGAGTAACTGAAATAGAGGATTTGATGTGCCTAATTTATGCCTCTCCCTCACAACCAAAAGCGAAATAGAAAATTCATGCCCTGTTTTGCTCTAATAAAGCTGCACATGAGTTTAATTACTTGAAGCTGGACTTTTTTTAGGCTTAAACTTAGAACTTTAGCTACGACCTTCAATAATTAACTATGCCATCTAATATTAATAAGTACTTGAAAGGACAAAAAATTTAGAATTAATGAATTAATAGATACAGGTTCATAGTTAATTAGTTGATCTGAAAATCGACAAAGAAAATAAAAAGGCATCTTTAATGATAGGAAGGGACAGAAGAACAAGATTCAATGGGTTATGTGACAATTAGGAAACTGTTTGTAATGTGTTGCCTTTATGTCTTGTGCAGGATTATGATGAGTGGTTAGGATCGTTGAGAAAGTCTCATTGCGGGGTTGCTATGATTCCTTGCTTTCTTCTTCTTACTTTATTGTGTGTTCTTTCTTTGTAAATATCATTTTTTAGGGCTGGATTTATGTGATGTTTTCATCCTCCAACGTTGAAACGTATGCAAATACTTAGTTGGTTCTCAATCTTTTGAAATATTTTTTTAAACTGACAACATTTTTTTCACATGATATGTCTTAACAATTACCATATAAAATTAAAATGGTGGATTAATTGAATAAGGAATAATTAACCAATGGCTAGACCTTGACCAATTGGAGAAAATCAAGGGACCCATTTTGGCATTCTCCTCAATCAACATATCAAATCACTCGCTATGTGAATTATGCAAATAAATCAATGGCACTTCCATTCCATGTCTAATAAAGATTCCCAAGTGCTTATAAATACCATTTTTAGAATCACTAGGAAATTGTTTCCAGAGAGCTGAAAACAATTTTTTGAGTCATGGGTTGGAAGGTGTCGCCGATAGTGGTTCTTTCGTTGATCCTAATAGCTGTTTGGAAATCAGGTCGGGATCTGATCTGAAACGCAGCGGAATAATCACGAAATATTTTCGTGAATTTTGATTTCCCAAAAACTTAGATCTATTTAAATCTATAAAATGATTAACACAAATCATAATAAAGTAGAAATTTAATTCGTACCTTATTCTAAAGCTTGATCTTTATCTTGTCATATCTCTCGAACCGTTTCCGAAACCGATCCGTCTTAACCATCATAGCTGCACAAGTGTCCGGCCTCTAACGATATCCACAGAATGAGTTGAGAGAACTCTATAACTTTTACAGAGAGGATTAAGCATAAAGTGCTAGCTACATAGAGCTTAAGCCTATTTATAATAAGCTTAGGACATTTTAGTAATTTAATTGAAATTAAATAT